>JASGAT010368417.1:0-10444 GCA_030220025.1 Chelon auratus | reverse complement strand
TTCACCTAAAATGATTTTACTCTCAAACTCAAACACGCTGCTGGTTTCATCTTCCGTGTTTACCTATATGAATCCCCTTCAGCCCAAACTGAACTGTGCGGAGAAAAACTTTCAACAAACTTCGGCAACCTCAGCAAATAAATTTTAGCTGCAACATTAGGTGGAGTTTTGCTGTATTTCTTACCCATACCTCTGCAAATTACATTTTGCAGCTACTGCTCTCAATATGCTGCTTACTATTATCCACAACAACTAAAACAATACACAACAAACACAACTAACAACCATGATTACAGAAAAATGCTCCAGTCTTATCTGGGATCTTTGCGAAACACGCTTTAAAGAAAGGCAACTAAAAATATTCTGCTCCCTAGTCAGCAATCAAGAGCAACTTCACCCCACGGCTAGTTGTTTTTGTTTGGGATTGTTGAGGTGGAGCAGGAACGGCCAGAATCCATCAGCAGTGATAAGAAAACACATTTCTCACACCAGCTGTAAAGCACAAGTGTTTTTTTTACCAGGCTGATAGGGTAACAACAACAGTTATTATGTCTTAGGGAGATTGATACTGAAGGAAATACCGGGGGATTTCTCTGCTCTTGTTGAGATTTCATCCATAATATTGCCGTTGCAGATGTCTCCCACAATGTTTGTTGGGTGAGACGCAATAACAGTCGAAACAAGTTTGTACTCACATGAAATGAAGCCAGGGGCCGGTATTTATTACTGTTTGCCGTTCTTCCTGTCTGTCATGTCGCTTGCCTCTCTGCTCCCCCTTTCTTCTCATCCCCGTCTAAACATCATTTTCCCCTTATCTCTCCCTCTCCTCTTTCCCTCCTCCTTTCCAATCGGCTTCTCTCTTTATCTGCCGTTTTGCCGTCAGGGGGTGAATTGGAAGCCATGGAAGGGCCACCTGACATCCCTCGACTTCACGGAGATGAAGATCCGACCCGTGGGAGCCCTATCCAGCAGGAAGAGGCGATCGCTGATGGCCAGAGAGAAAAGCAGAACCGCAAGCCTGAAACAGAAGTAGACGAGCGCCTTAGCCCGGAAGCAGAGGTCATCGGCCCCATTAACCTGCCATCGCACTAGATTTTGGTGTTTCTGTACATTTGTAGATACATTATAATTCCTCTTGTTCTACTTGCCTCTTTATTTTCGGTCCAACTTTTTGGGAAAAGGAATTAAAAACTCATATGCAGTAGAGTAACTTATTATCAGCTTGCTTTTAAACCAGAAATTCCTAGGTTTAGTGTGATTGTAGGAAAGGAAGTGCCTTTGTGGAGTGAACGTAAATGAGTTTAGTCGCTCAGTTATAATTTTACTCCTGTTTCACTGATTCTGCCAGAAACTTTGAGGATAAATCAGGAAACAGTAGATTGAAAACCACTCATTTAAACCCCCTTTTTTAACCTCAGGGCAGCAGCCCAGGTTACTTGTATTATATTTTGTTTATTTCACGTCTTAGCATTGTCTCAAGAGCATTAAACGAAAAAAAATATTTTGTGTTCTGTTAAAGGATCCGGTGTAGACCATTAGCGTTAGAGCCCTGACTTTATTGATTATGAAGCTGGCTGGCTCTGGCACATTAAACTGCCACTGTGCGTCTAATACTGTCACATCACATCAGGTTGTGTAGGACAAGGCAGAGCGTAACAACAAACAGCCGAGCGGGATGGACACGCAGGTCCTGCTTTACATTCATGTGACAGGGACGGCTCATATCAATCAACGTGATGTGCCCGTAGCAAACGTCAATAAGAATAAAGTTTGTCCCATCCTCAGGAACTGTCCATCTGGGAAGCTGACAGGAGTTATTAATACTGTTTTGACTTTGACTTTACTTAATTACCTTTTTTTTTACACTTTTATTACAAACTCGGTTTATGTGACAAGGACGGAGCGCATCAATCAACCTTTCTGCTAATCTGCCAGAATTGATTTGCAGTCCCTGCCTCTCATACATTTTTCATTGGCCAAGAATTTCTTTTTAAGATTTCATGGCCCATAAGGATTTATTCCAGCCAATCCTCGTCAGGATTTTCAAGGTCAGAAATGAGGGCTAATGAACTAAAAACCTGTATGTTAGTATTTTCTTGAGTCATTGTATCGTCGATCTGGCATCATCATCCTAGCTTGTATTCATGCCGCCACCCACAGAATAAAAGATTAAAGTTTTGTTACATGAAGACATTGTTGTTTTTCTCATCTTATTCTATCTAAGCCCTAAGGGGAATTTGGGTTGAACTAAATAATTTACAGGCAAGAGGTTAAATCTTTTTTTTTGCTCTGCAGATTTTAATGAGGTGGGTTGAAGACTGAATATCTTACAATGGAAATGACACAGAAGGATTTATATTTTTCAGCACCACTGAAGTGTGGATACACAATAACACAGAGAGTCTAATACCACAAAACGGTTCAGTGGTGAAGCTTTTAGCGAAATGCTAACAGTACAGTGACCATGGTGATTCACATTTGTCTGATTTTGATAAAGCACTCAGATCCCTACAGAGTTATTAGTTGCTGTAATTGTTTCTGCTGTTCCTACAGCACACGCACAAAAAAAAACCCTTAATGGTGTTTCTATGTAACTGTAGACTCCCAAGCCTCATATTACCTTCGCCTAAACTTTAAAATGTGTACTTTACACAGATATCACCAACATTATTAAAGTTAATGTGGGAGCATACACCGAGCAGCAAATAACATTGATCATCTTGTGACAATTCAATGTTCGGCTGGGAAACTTTTGGACCTGGCATTCATTGGTGTGGATGTTACTTAGACATGTAGTACCCACCCAGACCAGACCAGGCAGCCCCACCCCATAGCAATGACACTCCTTGATGGCAGCAGGATGCATCCTGCTGGGGATTAGGAACAACTCAAAAAACATGAAAAACAGCACAAGGTGTTGACCTGGCCTCCAAATTCACTAGAAAATTCCCAAACTCCAAACTGATCAAGTATCAGTGGGATGATCTACAGAGGCCCCTCCCCTCAACCCATAGGACCCAAAGGACCACACTAACAACTTTCTGTTGGCAGACACCACAGGACAACCTTAGAAGGCCCATGTCCATTACACCGGATCGGTGTATGTAAACAACAAGGTATCCACAAACTTTATTTAATGTTAACACTAAGCTAATTTCCATCATTTGTTTGATTAAAAATGATTGTAACTGAAGGTGAACGTATTAGCCTTGTCTTTGTGAAAGCAATGTAACTGATACTATCAGCACATTGTTCAAGGCAGGAAACACATATGATAGCTAACTGGATGTGGGAGGAAAAAGATTAAATCAAAAGCCTGTTGCACATTCACATTAGTTCTCAGAAATGTCGACATCCGTGCGCTATTCTAGATTTGTGAGGCCAAAAAAGTCACACGACAATCCACCTTACCAGACTTCACACTGTGGTCAACACAGAGGTGTGCGCCACGCTGCCTTCTGTCAGATCTACTGTCCTCCAGAGACAGTGGTTGTCTTTACATATTAGGGAATTTCTTGCAATATTTGACAGAATACAGTGTTGACAAATAAGTTGACATTTAACTATATGTACGGTGTCTTAACACTGCGAGTGACAAATTTAGATAACGTCCAGGCGTGGTCAGTCACCTCTGAAGTGTTGCGCAAGCTGACATTGTTATCCGTTTAAAATTGGACTGGCGAAACAAATATGAAAAGGTTGAGGACATCTTAACTTTTAGCGTCTGTAGCTTCATTTCACCACCGACGGCGACTTGTAACAGGTTTCTTTTTCGACTCAAGTCTGAATTCACCACAAGTCTATTGAAATCATGAACAGTGAAACTCTCTTCAGCTAGCTGTCTCTGTTTAGAAATGTGGAGTTTCTACAGTGCAACTCTTTCATCACACCGAGTTGAGCAATTTAACACGCAGGAACTGATGACTGTGTGCCGTCTGGTCTCATAACTGTTTCCCAGTTCTCTATCTCATCATCTGCAGACGGCAACAGCCCATGGCTGTCTGGGCAGGAACCATTTTTACCCAGCTGCTAAAAGTGCATGGAGAGGCTATAAAAAGAACATCACACCATTTGAACACAAAACGATACAGATAGAAGATAATCTATTTGAACAACAGCAAAACACTTCAGGAATGACGTTCCTTCCTCCAAAGGCCAAATGAAAAAGATAATATTTTGTTGTGTTTATTCATCAAAATCCAATAAGAGTCTGAGAAGGCTCAAATTTGGCAGCAAATATTTCTAGCATGGCAATCCATTTCAACTTTGAAATGAAATGTCTCACAAAAGCTCATTGATGCAGGAGGCCTTTTCAGCCACAACGATTGCAAATTACTTTAAGGAGATTGGTTCCTGCCATTGCTTTGAGAGGCAAGTGGTTTGCTCAGAGCCAGGATAAACAGAAAGGGGGGGAGAGGGTGCGAACTGCTCTCTCTCCCCGTCTCTGTCTGTCTCTCTCCAATGTGTGTGTGTGTGTGTGTGTGTGTGTGCTGTATGTATATATATAGTACAAGCAGTATAAGCTTGCAGACATACACATTTGTCTGCATGTGTCAGTGGGGTTGGAACTTACGGCTTGGGTTCAGCGTGACGTATTTTTTCCATGAGAGAACTTTTTAATGCAGCAACAAGGGAGTGTTTGTTTAAAGGGGTGGAGGGCGAGCAGTTAATGGAAAGAGAGAGAAAATAGACTGACTGAAAAGAAGAGAAGAGAAGAGAAGAGAAGAGAAGAGAAGAGAAGAGAAGAGAAGAGAAGAGAAGAGAACCCTACATATCCTGTTGTTTTGTGACTGATTCACTCAACATCTTTAAGCAGTCTGTCTCTCAACAGTCCCATATTTTGGCGTGTCTTTTTGTTTTAGTAAAATCCTACAGTAAGAAGTATCTTTTACTGAATTAAATCTCTTAAAACAAAGGTAACAAGTAACACCTGGCTTCACATACTGTGTACTTGAACTTTCAAGTACTGTGTACATGTCATAAATATGTTGCCTGGGATGCTGGTCTCAAGGGGTTTGTACTTGCTAATGCTTTAATGACCAATGAACCTGAGGTGTTAAAAGGCCTGTCATCACACTGATCCTTGTTTAAAATTTATTACACATTGGCTATAGGCACAAAAACGACACCTCCTGATACTGATTCTTACATGTCACGGTGAAAAAGCAGCAAGTTGTAAAAGATCCTTCTCAAAGACACCCCGGGCTTTACAGATTGATGCAAACAAACAGGTTTACAGTTATGTTAATACTGCATCAAACGTCTCGCACGGGTTAAAAATGAGGACGCGTGAGACGGAACCAATTTGTACATGTCTATTGTCAGAGATGAAGTGCTCCTCAAGCCAAAATGATAACTTGCATCAAAGGTTTCTCTGCTACGGCGTGTTACATTCATTCATGTTACGCAATGAAAATTACATGTTCACTGAGAACACTGGAGGCACTGTCTGTTGTTGACTTTTTTCCCCTGTTATTTAGCACTGTAAAAAGTTCGGTAAAAATGCAGCATGAAATTATGCACGTCAAGCATCATGGTCTTATTTAAACTATATATAATAAATATATTATATACTATAATATAAATGTTTGTCAGTGTTCCACAGGCAGAGGAGCTGATAGTGTCATCTAATGGGGATTCAGATAAAGAAATGCTCCATGATTATGCACTACAAACAAATAAAGCTCTTTTTTTTTGTTGGCTTGTTTTTCTGTCTCAATTTGCTCAGTCAGTCACAGTCCCCCTGGTCTAAGTAACCACAGAGTGCTGACACTGAAAGAAAAAAAAAATGATCAAGAGTGTAGTGCCTCAATAATCCCTCTCTACCAGATGAACAGAATGTGTTCAATGCATGTTTTGAAGCATTTTGAGGTCCCCCTACAATCATTCAGTGACCAGGCGCAACCGCTTGCCTCTATAAAGTGGAAAAGGCATTTAACAGATTTCAACCCACGTAGAGCTGGGGAGCCCGACAACATCCCTGGATGTGTACTAAAGGACTCTGCAGAGCAACTAGAAGTTGTCTTGTTTAGCCAAGAAGCAGCAACTGGCCACCATCATTTTAGGAGGGCAAAACTCATTACACTCTGACTATTGATGGCACTGCAGTGGAACGATTGAGCAGTATCAAGTTCCTGGGCGTTCACTGGATGACCTGACCACAACCACCAACACCTCAGCCATTACCAAGATATTGGGTGCTTTCCAGAAGCNCCCCATCCCTCATCTCACCACAATCTACAGAGGCGGCATTGCTAACTACATAGCTAGCTACACTCAGGTTAAGATGCTTTGTTCAGTGAAATGACACATATTTTGGCCTGTCCTTTTCCAAAGGGCTTCCATGGATGACAACCCAAAGGAGTTTGTTTATCAAAGCATTGACTTACTGACATCTCTCCTTTGGAGCTCGGCTCTGCTAACTACGCAGTGAGGTCTGCTAACTGCTGCCCTGCTAACAGTTCACATCCTGCCCAGAGCTTACGCAGATTAAATGCACTGGATGTGTAGACGTATTTAAAGTGTGTAGCCATAGCAACCTCATTGAATGGCGAGGCCTGTCCTCACCTACATACAAACATAAAGTCAAAGCGTGCATGTCAAAACTTAAAGGCTTCATTACCTTCAGTTTAAATTAGAAATAGAAAAATGAGATTACAAAAATCTAAAAAAGATTAAAAAAAAACAACTTTATTTTCCTCACTTCTTCTGCATTGTGCTCTAGGTACTTTCTCTTTGTATCTCTATATGTCAGGATAAATTATGCATGCAGAGCAACCAACAGAACTCAGCCAGGCGCATAATTAAAATAAAAAGAATTACCTCAGCAATTTTTTTTTTTTTTTTTCCAGCGGTGGAACAACAAAAACATGTCCTAAATATACAACGTCATGCATAATTGGATGGAATACCGAAAACAGTGCTTTCGTATGGAAAACTATCCAAGGGGGGCAGGCTTGCTGTTCAAGCTGATGATAAATCCTCCCACCTCCGTTCTCTCAGATCAAAGAAAACTGAAGGAAAAAAAGCACAACATATATATATTTTATATTCTCTCCCCCCTTGACTCCTGCAGCTAATTTACATAGTTCCTGGAAAATAAGATATTATGTGTTTAAAGTCAGGGATGTCAAAACAACGACGAAGCTCAACATCATGAATTGTGTGGAGGAGAAAAGCACGAAAGATGTTAAATAAAGAAATCTCAAACGCTTAATCTTAATATGTATTTGCAGCACAGGCCTTTGAAAAAAAATAATAAACCCACAATACTGCATGATGGGTGTGAAAGCTGATAATTAGCATCGGTTGCTCATGGTCAACTGGTAACTGAATGCAGCCGGGAGGCAAACGAGATGGAATGAATTAAAAAATGATTAGCATTCTTGTTTGAATAATTGAACTTGTTTAGTAGAGACAGAAAACCATATTTTTTTCCGACAGCTGCCCCAGCAATTATACTGATAAAATAAAAGTGGTAGCATCCCGATGGCAAAATAAGGTCTAATGAACTGTAGATCTGCTTTGAATGAATGATTAGTTTGGTGTTTCACATCCTTCAGCATGTGAACACCACTCCTCAGCATCACAGATTAAAAGCTCTTAAATGCCTTTTCAATATGCACTTATACATGTAATCATTTTGGACTTTAAAGGGATGGTTTGACAGTTTGATGAAAAGACCGATTCCACATTCAACTGACCCTGGCAGCTGGTTCACTAAGTCTAGCAGAAATACTGGAAATGGGGGGAAACATCTAGCCTGCTGCTTGCCAAAAGTTGTTAAATCCAGCTGCTGCTTCTTAGCATCTCAGCTGGTTGCCGAGAAATGGACCAACACGTTACTGGAGTCCAAGTCCAGTTGCCTTTCTTAAACATTTTTTGGAAATACCATGACCTGGTTGACCGAGAACCTTCACAGACATATGTGAATTTCCGTTTTTACACAAATTCAGATTAAACTAATCGACTATAGTCAATGTTTTGTTCCTTTAGGACAGACTCAGACTATAGTTGCATCTTCTATTTTCTGTTTTCGTGCTAAGCTAACTAGCTGCTAGCTGTGCCCACATTATTACAATCGATGGGAATGACTGCAATTTAAGCAAGCTGCATCTTATAGGTTTGAACTGGGTACTCCGCCGTTTATTGGTGATTGTAAATTGGCCGTTGCGGTGAGTGTGGTTGTCTGTCTCTCTGTGTTAGCCCTGCAGTAGACTGGTGACCTGTTTAGGGTGTACCCCGCCTCTCACCCAGTGACAGCTGGGATTGGCTCCAGCCCACCCACGGCCCTCCAGACGACAAGCGGTTGCAGAAAATGAATGAATGCATCGTATGGATTCTTTTGTCTTTCTTTTTTTTGTTGAGTATTTTGTTGACACTGTTTAAAGTTTTTTATTGAAGCAGTGAATGCTCCCATACCACCCGCCTAGTCTATACCTGTCTACTGTTCGGATAACATCACGAAACAGCAGCTACAGAATATAACCTTGATAACACTCTCTTCTTCCTCTAAACTGCATGAGTCTCTGCATGCAGATGGGCCAAAAGCTGCACCACCCCCCACTGCAAACGCTGCAACAAAAAGAACGTGTCTTGGTTTCCTTCATTTGTGCAAAAGGGCCTTTGAAGAGATTTGGATGGTGCATAAATATAACATCACTAATTTTGAGCACAAGTGCCTATGCACCTATGGCATAGGCGCACCATAGCGTCATACCCTATACTTTAACCTGGCGTGACTGGTACAGAATGCTTTCCTCGTTCTCATCTCTCATTCTGTGTGCCAGTGTTTCTTCAGTAAAAGTAATTTATTAACTTGAGCTCCACCATGAGCTGCTCAGTTCTGATCACCATAGTTTGAAGGACAAAAAGACTCAACACAGCTGAATAGCAGCATTTTAGCATATAAATGCTTCCAATGGCGTAGGCTTTGCATTGATCCGTTGCAGGAGTATAAACCAAGCTTAACTCTGCCCAAGAAAGCACATATAACAAAATGTTCCTTAAATCTTTCTTTGTTTTGTATCGACCCCTGTGTACATGCTGAAATGACACGTTCAGCAAACTATCAAACATAAACCTTCCAGGTCTGGGCGGTCTGCACTTATTAGTCATCAAGAGTTGTACAGTTTCTATCTGAGCACACGAAGCTGAAGAGACCAACCTCAATTTCCACATGGGTAATGTGTCTCTCTGAGTAGTAATGACAAGAGCGGGGTTTGTTTTCCCAGCAGCACTTGAGCAAGGAGAACAGCTAAGTGCCAGAATAAGCAAATGCATAAAGATGATGATACTGCTGAGATACTTCTGCCTAATTGGCCTTTGAGAGGTCGTACACTTTCAAAATAAAAATAAAAATTAGCCATCAGCACAATCCACTCAGAGTTCAAGCCATTTGATTATTTAAAAATTTAGACAAGTTCATAAATACATTTAAGCATGTAACTTTGAGGTGTATACATTTGAAGGGAAGAGTTTGACCAAAAGAAATCCTCATTCTGCTTTTTCCTCAACAGGATATTATTAAAATATTTCTCTGGTCACAAATATTGGACTCATCATCAGACCTCTGATGAAACAGAGTGAGTGTAGAAGAAAACCGGAGGACATCACGGCAGATGTGCTGGACGGTCAGAGTTGGAAAACATCACATTTTTACAAAGACATGCATAATTTGATTTTATTGTATCAGTTTGCATTTGTAGCCCTTAATTCTCTATAGCGTTTTAAATATTATTCCCTGGAAGGACATTAGGAAAACAAGAAAAACTTGGAGCAATTTAGTGGCAATTTAAAAAGTGACGACAAACAACTTTAATGCCAGTTTAACCTGTGTCAAAAAGAAATTAAATCCATGTAGGAGAGATAGCAGAGTTCCTGTGCAATGATGCCAAAACAAAATGGAAATCTATTCCATGCAGGCTTTACTCCTCAGCCACTTATAGTCTAGTCTGGATATTTCTTACTTTAAATAGTTTGCTTAAGATAAAGGGACGACTTTTTACTTGCATATGTCACTTAAGTGTACGGGATTACCTGCTGCTTTTTGTGCCTTTAAGACAAATTTGCTCTAAATAGTGCAACAGTTCCTAAGTCCTTTCTCCTGTGAGCGATGCTCTGTCATGCTAAACAAATAGAGCAAAAAAAAAATAAAAACATGTACGAATGAAGAACGTCAGAGGTTTCTTCCTGCGGGCAGTGTGTTCACAAGTCGGCGCCTTTCGCTTTAGAAAGCGAGAGTCAGTCACAGTTGTAGCCTGAATATGAAAAGCTGGCAGCTATCTGAACACTGGGCAGACCCTAAATTGGCTCTCTCTCCCAAATGCAGACGCAATGAATTTCACATGGGAGCTCTAAGAACAAAGTGCTCTCAATGACACTGTGATTCTCTCTCTCTCTCACTCTCTCTCTCTCTCCCCCTCTCTCTCTCTCACTCACACAC
>JASGAT010368404.1:0-14887 GCA_030220025.1 Chelon auratus | reverse complement strand
AAATTACGCTGAAGATGAGTCCTACAAATGTTCGTATCTCCAAACCTCCTCAGTTAACCTTTCCTAAATGTGTTCCCTCTTTGTTGATCCAAAACAATCACTTTGAAAATTGCGGAGATGGAGAAGCAGCCAGAAATACTAAAGCAGAAATACGCTACTATCAAACGGACCAATCAGTCTTCCCCGGTGTTCATCTGCTAGTTGATCTCTGTAATTGGAAACTGCACTGAAACTCAGATTTAAGTTGTGGCAGAGGTGAGTCATTGCTGACTGAAAGCTCTGATTGACAGACTAAAACTATTATGGGTTATTATGTGTAAAGCCTGGTGTCTTTTCCCGATGAGAGGATGCATTTCACAAAATAATACGCTTAAAGCTACACTTCAATAAAGCTTCAAAACTGTGTCCCAGGTTGGACCTCGTGGGTTCTGAAATGGCTTGGAGACATAAACCAGCACACCGTCTTCTCCGTAACCTTTACTTATTTATCCATTTGCATATTTCCCTCCAGGTATTTAGAAGTTGTTTTGTTTTGAGGTGGCGATAAAAGGAAATCCCGCCGCTCGCCAATTCTCAAATTGCCGGGCCCATTGTGCTCCTCCATTTTCCCTTCAGTGCGGGCTTTGGCTCTGGCGTGACGTGTCACCTACCGCGGCCTTCGCTTGATTTTGTGTTCGCTTTCAAACGGCTAAGTGAATTAAATCCGCCGCAGTTTTAAAACGGTGCCCTTGGGCCAGGTTTCACTTCAATGGCACCAAATGGCTTTGTCTTTTACACTCGCGAACAACGGTGCATGTTTACGTGCATGCACCCACACACACACGTGGATAGCTTTGTGTGTTTTGCTTTTTCTCTTTTCCCGTCCACTGTGTCGACACAATCCCAGCGTTTATGAGATTACCAGAGCCCATTTGTGTTCCGGCGGGAGCCATCTTGGCTCGGAGGAGGCCTCCACTGGGAACCATCTGGGCTCTACTCAAAGCAGTTTCCACTCCGCCTCCCCCTGTCCTCTCCACATTGTGACAGAAGCTATATACTTTGAAGGAAGGAGGAGCTCAGATTCCGAGCGTGTGTGTTCACAAAACTCTAAAAAATGTAGGGTTTTTCCATTTCCTTGTGGAAAGTAGCAAAGATAGATTGATAACGGGAGCAGTTCCTCATTGGCTGCAATATTTAAAGGGTCTTTTCATCATAATAATAATGAGAATTATGAAGAATTCCCATAACAAGTTGTCAGATACATAGAGACACAATTCATCAGCATCAGAATAATAAATATATATAAAAACATGTCAAATTAACAGTGAAAAACTATCTGAAAGCAAAATTAGAAGACCAAACAATAAGGGTCGGCTGGATAAATGAGCCCACCTCAGGTGTCAAGTATTGCATATTTGGCTAACACAAGTATCGCCCTGCCGCTGATTTAAAGCCTCTTCACGCCGATATTATTCTGCCAGTGGAAAACGGGGCCTCTGCTCTCTATTTAATAAATGAATGTGCCCTTTTTAATTTCACATTTGACCTCCTTATTAGCCTCTTTCATCTCGTTCCCGCTGCTCGGTAAAGAAAAAGTCGGTTTCTTTTTTTTATTTACCGGTGCTGCTTTTAAAGTCTCGGGCACCTGAGGTTTTACAATGCTGATATATTTTTGGGCTTCAAGTCTCGGTGTTGCATTCACTACCCTGATTTTTTGATCAACAAATTTATTCAGTAAACTTTTAACTGTCCGCTCGTGGTGCGCCGTGTTTGGACTGTATGACTTTGCTGCCGCTTGTCATACAGGACACGTGCTTTTGCAGGTGTCCTGGTATTGTATTGACATTCCTAGGATGACTTGTTTGTTATAATGAATGCTGTGTGCAGTAACTCCACCTCAAGGCATTGACTAGAGTCATCTTGTTGTCAGCATGCTGTTGTCAGGAGCAGGCTAATTTTCCTGCCGTAAGGTTGTCAGTATGCGGTAAAGAAACCTTTCCTCCTAAGTTGCATGGGAGAGAAGGCGGACTAATTTGTTCTATTATGATGTCTGTGTATTAACTACATATTGGCAGTTTCCACACAAAGCATTTCTTTACCTCACTCGTCGTCTCTTAATGTCACATGTTTATGTTGGTTCTTGTTAAAGTTCCCCCCACGCTGCTGATATTTATGTAGGTTCTAGAGGAGATAGAGAACAACAGTTTCCAGCAAAGATTCTTAGATCGTGATACTAAATTATCATAACATCAAAACAGGAGGTCGGTTCGGTCTCTGGTTGCCGAGGTAACCCCCTTGTATATTCTTCACAGTGGAACGAGCAGACAACATTAAAACCACAGACAGGAGAGGTGAACAACATGTTCTGCTTGGAAACATTTGGCAACCTGGCGTTCATCGGGATGTTACTTAGACATGTACCACCCACCTAGACCAGACCAGACCAGGCACCCCTAACCCACAGACAACCCAATGACACAGGCACACACATAAAAACGGTTTAGGAACAACTCAAAAAGCCCCAAAACCCCCAAAAAGTAAATAACATTGACCATCTTGTGACAATTCAGTGTTCTGCTGGGAAAGTTTTGGACCTGGCATTGGTGCGGATGTTGCTTAGACATGTAGCACCCACCTAGACCAGACCAGGCACCCCCACCCTATGGCAATGAAGTCTGACACAGGCGGACACACAAAAACAGTTTAGGAATGACTCAAAAAACGTGAAGAACAGCACAAGGTGTGTGTTGACCTGGCCTCCAAATTAACTAGATCCCAAACTGATCAAGTGTCTGTGGGTCGATCCACAGAGGCCTCAAAGGTCGTCGCCTCAAAGTTTAGACTTTGTACTTGGTACCCAGATCTATTATCGCACCAACTCGCTGAAGTTCACCAGTATTTCATGATCTCTCTTCACCACATGATTGCTCGTCTCTTCAGTGCCTTGTCTTTTTTCTGTTTTGTAAAATCTTGTGCTAAGTAAAGATCAGACAAAAAATTGGACGGCATAATGCTTGTACTGACGTCTAGATTGGCCTTCGTATCATCCTCTTTGTTTTTGCTTTCTGTGTGCAGCTTTTATTGCATTAGCCCTTGGGAGTGGGAACCAATCACAGCAGAAAACTTCCAGTCAAGTTTCTGTTTTTCCTTCAAACTGGAATATTTTTTTAATCGCTGCGAGTGTTGTTCTTAGTTGTCAGTGTTGTTTTATTTCTCTTTGGCGTTTGCTGCCGTAATAGTAGCTGGTAACCGTTAAGTTGGTTCTAGCCAATTCTAGCCTTTTTTCCCAGCGCTCGCCCACTTCCTCATTTGACATTTGGATGCTGAGGGGACCAGTGCTGCTCTTATAGCCCAGTTATATAACAGCTCTTGCGCTTAGAGACGAAAGGAGATAAAACGGGGTGAGCGTCTGAGACGATGGAGAGGATGAGAGAGGGACGGCGAGATAAAGCAGGTTTTACAGGGGCGAGTGATTTTTGAATGAGCTTGGACTGTATCACGTTCAGGATCGGTGTCCTTTTTTTGTCTTTTAGGAATCCCCTGCAGTACATTTTTACATTAAGACAAGTTCAGTTATTTTTGCCTGTTTTATGCTTGACCTACATTGCGGGACACGGTTTTATCGTTGAAGCTTTTTTTTTTTTCCTTGAGCCATTCCTACACTGACGTTACGGTAAATGCCTTGAGGCCAGACTGTTTGAAACCAATTTAACATGTGGAAAATAGTGTCAGTTTGGCCAAAGCAAGGAAGTGGGGGCGCATTGTCCATATTTATATACAGTCTATGCTCTCATTGGCAGGCAAAGATCAAGAAGCTCTTAGAGGGAATTTTTTCAAATGTGGCCCAAATTTTACTTTGACTCAAGGATGAACTGATTGGTGGTGAAAGGTCAAAGATCCAGAAAGTTGAATTGTATGCATGTCACTTCTATTTGCATAGGTTTTGTGCTTAATAATGGAGCAAATTATGCATCCGGTAATAAAAGCTTTTTATTTTTTACTTCAGCTGAGAACAGTTTACAAACTTAATTCCCCTCAGATTTCCCTTGTGGCTGCAGGGCTAAGCAGCCCAAGTCTTAATCGCTCGACTTCTCCCTATCTCCTCAGCACACCTGCACCTCTCACTTTCTCGCTGACTTTAGGCTTTCGAGAAAGGGGGGGGAATAATCTATTGATTTTCCTTTTCTGTTCTTGCTCGTCCATCACTTATCAAACAAAATGCAATGAATAGATAATTAGCCTGAACAGGCAGAGTTTGGTTATAGTCCATCATAGGCAATTTTGCTAGGTCTTTCCTACGTTGTCAGCAGGGTGAGCTATTTGAGTGGCCTCATTTGTTTACTTAAGGGACTGGCAACGTGGCCGTCGCTAATTGAAAATGATTTACATTAGGAAAAAAAAAAAGGAAAAAAAGCAGGGTGGAGATATTTAGAGTCTTAATTAAGGTTGAAGTGCACACGCAACACTAATTTAAAGCCACTAATAGCCTCCACTGTTTGTGCAAGCCCTGTGATTTCTACAATTACAGTACAAATAGACACACACGCTATTGAATTCTGACGTCGGCGCTTAATTGAGAAACGTCAAGGGCCCGAGTTAATCTGTCCACGCGCTGAGATAAGAGCCGCACTGCTGGGGTTTTGTGTTCAGAAAGAAATGTGCGCCATGGTGACCAACGCCGTGGTACGCTCAGTGGGAGAATCCACCTCAGAGGAGTGAAACAGGATCTGTGTGTGTTTCCTGACAAATCAATAGAAAGCTCACAGCTCTCCACTTACGCGTCTATTTAAGAGCAGCGGCGTCTCCTCGGAGGGCCTCCTCCGTTCCGTCGCCGCCAAAGGAATCTCGGTTCTGATCTTGACGCGGAACGTTAACCGAGCCTCTTTTCTCCCCCTCCCTTTGTGTTCCAGGTGGAAGTCGAGGTGGAGAGCATGGACAAAGCGGGGAACTTCATTGGCTGGCTGCACATCGAGGGCGTGAATCTGTCCGTGGCGCTGGTAGAAAACGCGCTGTCCAAGGTGCACTTCACGGCGGAGCGCAGCGCCTACTACAAGACCCTGGTCTCAGCAGAGGAGGGATGCCGACAGAGGAAAGAGAAGGTAGGACTCAGTTAGATGAGGAAACTAATGTAAGCTATTATGAAACCATCAAAATGGTCACTGGACTCCCAAACATGAAATTCCCTCACGTCAATACCACAATGAATTTAATTCATGTAGACTTGGATCACCTCTGTGCTGTTAAATTTAGTGTTATTTCAGCCAGAACATTAAAACCACTGACAGAAGAAGTAAATAACATTGACCATCTTGTGACAATTCAATGTTCTGCTGGGAAACTCTTGGACCTGGCGTTCGTGTGGACGTTACTCAGATATGTTCCACCCACCTGGACCAGACCAGACATCCCCACCCCATAGCAATGACACTCCTTGACGGTTTAGGAACAACTTTAAAAAAAAACAAAAAAAAACATGAAGAACAGCACAAGGTGTTGACCTGGCCTCCAAATTCACTAGATCCAAAACTGTTCAAGTATCTGTAGGATGATCCACAGAGGCCCCTCCCCTCAATCTATAGGTCCCAAAGGCCCCCACTAACAACATTCTGTTACCAGACACCACAGGACACCCTCAGAAGGCCCATGTCCAGTCTGATGAGTCACAACTGTTGTGAACTCACAATGGAGACCTTCACAGTATTATGAAAATGGTCATAATGTTATGCCTGATCGATGTACATCTCTAATCTATGCTGTCCTAAGTCATATTCTAGTGTGTCCATGTGAGGTTGATTTCTTGCAAACTCTAGCCAGCTCCCCTTTTCCACCTCCTACATTAGAAATGCATTTGTAGAAGTGGTGGCAGTCTCCAGGAATGATTATCATTCAGAAACGAGGGGATGAAATTATAATAATAAAAAAAACCCTCTTTATCCCAATAATGATTTATCAGTGATGATGAATAACACAAATTCATCCTGGTGGCTCGATAAATGTAACTAAAATGTATTAACACCACGCAGTCAGCACTTGCGGTTAAGGTCACCGTGTTGTGAGAGCGCTATTGGAAATAGGCCCCCCTATCGTCCCAAGTCGTCTCTCCTCGACGGGAGCCCTTTGATGGATCGAGGCCTCTTTCACGATGATCCTGATCTCACCCTGCATTTTCATTATGGCTCCACAAGTCACACCTGCCAGATGCCAGAAGTGCCCCAGCCAGCTGTCATTGTTGTCCTCTTTTTCTCCATCTCCTTAACGTATTTCCTTTTACCCCGTGCCACCTCTCTCTCTCTCTTCCACTTATTTCTACCTATTTGGGTCCTTGAGGAGACACAAATGCCTCTTCTCCCCTTATAAATGTGATGCATTGTCGGAGCCAAGAAGGGGTTGTGTTCTTTCTCCTTCCCTAGAATCCATCATGTTTTGTAGTCAGTGTGTTTCTACTCCCTGTCTTGCTCTTGGCACTCCTCTTTTTCTTACAATTACTCTCCGCCCAGGTCTCTATTCTATTTCTTAAAAACACCTCGGAGAGTGGCGGGCGCAGGTGAACCTTTGCCTTTGCCTGGCACGGGGAAAGACAGAGACGCTAGCGACGTGAGCGCGCAGACGCTGCCATGTTGGATCTGACCGCGGCGGGGAGGCGCATCCCTGACACCTGATAACGATCCCGCTCACCGGTTTTCCGACCCCCTTTTGCGCGGGCGTCGAGACAGATTGACTTTCGCCGCGATGTTTTGACTCGCGCTAACCCGAGTGTGGACAGGGCCGCGAGGAAAGGCGGCAGAATGGGGCCTGAATTGACCAGACAGACGGTGATTATGTTTGATGTTGGTTCGCCAAAGGCTCCGGTGGACAGATCAACCACTGCCTGATTTGTTTTGTGTGTGTGTGTGTGTGTGTGTGTGTGTGTGTGTGTAGTGGAGTGTGTGGGGCACGGGGCAGTTTGGTTGCATGTGTGCGAATGCATACTATGCAACTTGAAGGCAGATGAGGTGGGACTTGGGTATTATAATTAACCCATAGAGACCATCTCGTGCAGAGAGAAAAGCTGAGAGCTTGGCAGTTTTTTCTGTCTTTTTCTTTTGAAGTTGCGGCTGGTCTTTGTCTGTGCGCAGGCTGAAGCTAGGTAGGGCAGATTGCATCCCTTCCCCCCTCCCTCCTCCTCCTCCTCCTCTTCCTCCTTTCTCATTGCCCTCTCGTTATTGTCCCTACGGCTGTAGATATGGAAGACATCGGTGGTACTGCTGTGTCAGGCGCCTCCACGAGAAAAAAAACAAGGTTGTCGTAATGAAGCGGACTAAGGATGTGTGTACACACACACACACTCATTAAGGAAAACTTTGCGTTGGTGGTCCAGCAGGGACCTGGGACAGCAAGGGGGGATTGAGGCTTGCTGCAGTAGCATCCTGAACCAAAACTGCTTAGTTCGAGTGACTTAAGTGAATATGAGATTTCGCTGCAATGAGACCAATGGGACAAAGTGATTGTGTTCTAAATGAAGCTTTCCAAAGGGTTTGAAGAAGAGCCTTTTCCAGAGCTCAGCATGTTTTCATCTTGCACATCAGCACCTCTTGGAACAATATTTGGAGCAGCCCTCACAGCAACTCTCCCAACATGCTGAATGCTCACGTTGTAGGCCTCGGCCCGTTCCGAATTCTCTTTGCATTTGTTCGTGGCTAAGCTATTGTTTAGATAAATCTCTCTAAAGCGTGTCACCCCGTGAGCATTGTCACTGTCGTGCTTTTCAAACCTGGGACGTTGTTAAAATAGGTTTGCACAACGACTCAGTTGATGCCCAATCTATTGCCCGGATTTATAACACATTCTCGTGTATATTTGGATTCTCCTAGAGGCAGGAAAAAAAAAGCTAATTCTAGCTACCCAGGCGTCTCCGTAAACCAGACTCATTGCAGAAACGGTGCGTTTTGTCATCGTAATACGAGACGTCTCATTGCATCTATTCATCTGATGTTCCAGCGCTCCCTCGCCGCAGCTCAGAGAAATAAATTTGACAACATAGCAGGAGTTTGGCTCGCAGTGGATTGGGAGGAAAGGCTTTCGACTGCGGAGATGCTGGATGCAGCTTTCACGCGAGCTCCCCTCAGACCAAACCAGGTGTGGGAGTCGGTTTGCCGATATTCGGTTATGCTTCGGGGACCTTCGGATTTGAGAAACATAAAAATGAAACGCTCTGAAATTAAGAGGCGGCATCGGGAGAGGGAGAAATCGATTTAAACTCCCAGAAGCTCTTGGTTCTACTTTGCAAGTCAGTTTTTCACCACTCCCGCAGTGCTTTTGCCAACGTGCTGTATATTCCATAAATATTACATTACGGCATATATCTGCTTGATAAAAGGTGACCCAGTAGCTGTTAATTGGCAGAGGAAAGAAACGTGCCTGTAATTGGAGTGGCCTAATTACGAAGAGGTGAATCAACAATCGGTCCTCAATAATAACTGAAGTGTGCTTTCTGTTGAGCAAGGGTTTTTTTTTTTATTTTACTGTAATTACCCAACCTTGAAGGACATTAACACACTCCGATGGGTCTCAGAGTGGGTGAACGGAAGATAGAGAAGAGAGGGAGTGGGAAAAGAGCAAAAGAGGATATGACAACCCCTGTTAAAGATATTTCATGTCACGGGACTCTTCTTCTTTCATCGTCGCCCGCCCTTCTCCTTCAGTCTTCCTCAGCCCTCTTCAGAGACCATTGTCTTTCTTTTAATCTCTTCAGAGTCCTTATGCTCACTCTCTTTCGCTTGTTCTCTTTTCTCCTGTCTTTCTTCAGCTAATCATTGAATCATGCCCCCGTTCTTGTTTTTTTCTTTTCTTGGCCCGCGACTGTGAGTCATTCACCTGCAAGACTTGTACCCTTTTTGACTGGGGGGGGTGGACATAAAGCCAGGATCTGGTGCTGCCGTTCCTTATACTTCACCCGTCCATCAGCTGCACTTGTCAGAAACACTTGAAGCATCATCGATCTGACATTGAGCTTAGTGATGTGTCCTTGGCAGAGCCTGATTGAAGTACATAATCTTGTTTCAGCTGTCTTTTTTTTGGTTTTTTTTTGGGTGGTACCTAGAGTTGCATGCCCAACCAAGTTGACTGTCTCTTTGCCCAACAATCTATGGGTATCGATTCACACATAGCCCAGATCAATCATATATACATATATT
Organism: Chelon auratus; assembly: GCA_030220025.1. Lineage (NCBI taxonomy): Eukaryota > Metazoa > Chordata > Actinopteri > Mugiliformes > Mugilidae > Chelon > Chelon auratus. Next base: position 5,735 of record JASGAT010368404.1, on the reverse strand, counting down.
TGTTTTACTGCAAAGCAAATCCGAACTCTTAAACTCTGGCTTATAGACCATTTAGGCTTCTGTGTCAATTTGGCGCCGGAGCTACAGCAACAGCCCACACCCTAACGCAGGCCCTAACGCCGTAGCTGACGTGCACCTCCCCAGAAGCTTTGATTGGTCCACTTGGTAGTAGCGTATTTCTGCTTTAGTACTTCGCGCTTTTCAATCCTCCCGCAATTTCCAAATCGTATGTTTTGGATCAATAAAGATGGAACACATTGAGGTTAACGGAGGAGGTTCGTCGATACAAACATCTGTATCACTCGCCATTGTTGAGAGTGAAGCAGGAAGTAAAAAGTGAAACAGGAAGTAGGAACAAAGATTAATCCGACTGGCAAAAAAGACACAGCGCCGACTAGTGTTTGGGTGGAGTTTTTACACGAGCGCACAAGTATAAAGGGGTCACACAGACGCTGATTACGGCGTCTAATCCCACAGCACCTTAAATGAGCTTTTAGTCTCAAGGATCAGGTGTCTCACCTTGCAAGCAAAACACCCAAACCAAAATCCCAGATGCACTTGCTTCTTGCTTATCTTTGGTTCTTTGCAGTTTTCAACGACTTTGCAAAAGCATCTCCCTGTCCCCCCTAATCTAAGCGCAGTCATCTCTGCAGTCAGCACTTCACACACCTGGCTAAACAGCAGAACACCGTGGGTGAATCAAGATAATTGGGCTTTTAGCAAAGCTAATTGGCTTCTGTGTCCGTGTTCACGTTGTAGGAAGTTCACCTCTACTAGAGTAGACTGATTTTTTTGCTCAAATGATTACCTGTGGTTAGCATTCCATGTGGCGTTGTATATCGTACCTGGAGACATCAACTGTGTTTGAAATTCAAGGAATTTCATTTGTACAATAACAGATATTTTCTGGTGCGTGTGTGGCATGCTGTTTATCAGTTTTCTGTAAATAGTCAACATAGAATTACATACTGGCAGCCTTGTTTGGTTTCCGTGGATTACGGTTCCTTTTCTATTAATACCAAGCTTGGTGCTTTCTTGAGCCCTGGAGCCATTGAAATGCTTTCAGGGTTGCAATCTTTTTTTTTTTTTTTTCCTCATTCCTTTCCCATTTTCTTGGCCTCTCATAGTGAAATAACCTGTGGCAGTCGCCTTGCAATATCATGGAAAAATGCTGGGGATTAATATTAAAGCAGCCCATCTATGGAGGCTTTGAAATAACAAAGTCAATTTCGCTCATTCTGTGGCTGACTCCGCCAATTGTTTCTCAAAATGAGATCTTTTTTAGCCAAATCCCTTCGCTTCTCTTGCAAATTATCTCCTCTTAACTTCAGCCATTTTGGTGTTTGTCCCAGGCTGATTTCCTCTCCACAGAGAGAATCTTTTGGCCAATGTAAAATAATTACTGTTACCTTTCTCTCGCAAATCGCATTAGACCTGGAAAAGGATTGAGATGTAGTAGAAGTCATTTGGGTGCAAACAGGATGATCGTGCACCTGTATTACCATTCCGGTCGACCCCTCGCTGCTGCGCCTCCAACACATTGCCACTGCTGCTGTCATTGTTGCCTCGTGATTTAACAAATGGAGGTTGTATAGTTGTTGAGACGGGAACAACAACCGTGACATGGCCAATCGCAGGAAGTGATACGCGCTTAATGGCCGGGCTCGACACCTGTCCAGTCCGTTAGAGGGGTAACGGGAGCGGGAGCTGAGGAAACTGCGACTCTTGTCTGGATGAAAATGAAAGGGCTAAGGATGGGACTGCTGGCGTTGTCTTGTCCTGTCCCTTTGCCTCGTTGCAATCATCGCAATTTCGTCTTGTAGGATGGAGTTCATTTCGACATTACACATTATTTCTAATGACTTCTTTTCTTAGCTCTCCCGACCTTGCAATAGTTTCATTTTTTTGCTTCCCTGAATTTTTGGCTTCTTTGCATGCAATGCTATTCCCCCTGTGTGTTGGTAGGAGATAATAAAGTAATGGAAAAATCCTTACTTAGTGTAGCGTCATATATCTTCGCAGCTTTGGTTATATTCTCAGGGTCACGAGTGTGCGCGGCTTGTTTGCATTTCCTCAATTACTTTTTGGAACCGATTCAGAGGAGTCCGTTATGAGACTTGGAGCGCTTGAACTTTCGGATGGAAAAGAAAGGCACTTTGTCTGGTCGCATAGTGCCAACTCCAGCAAACTTCCTCATCTTAATTTAATAATTTTGGTCCTAGGCCAGTATTGGTTTTGAGTTTTGTTTTTCCTTTTTTTTTTTCATTGTCTGTGTGCGTGTTTCCTCCAGGGATGCGGCATACAATTTAATCTGAAGTATTTCAGAAAGCGTATTGCGTGCATTGTGCAGACCGTGCATAATGCAGTTATTGTATTTAAAACTGCTGATTCAAGGTAGCTAATGTCACAACACCCTAGTGTTACTCAGACATGTTGCGTATCTACAAATGATAACACTGAATAATGCATTTTCTACATACAAAGGCCCGTAGAGAATACTTTGTTGAAATTGTGTCCGTTACAGATCATACAATATATATCACCATATACTTTATGTCCTTACGAGTGTTGTTTCTCTACTGATGGGGCTTCTTTAGTCTCAAACGCATACATATTAATGTGCCACAATGTGCCAAGGCCTTTTCAAATACCAAAAAAGCTAATGGCAGAACAAAATGGGGTCAGTGGTAACATTTTGCTCAGTCATCTCCAAGACGGAAGGCCAGTAGAGTCATTATGTCGCTGGCGATTTGCATTTTTTTGCCCTTTAGGAGATGAGTGGCTAAAGCGGTGCCAAAAGTCGCAGTGTATCATCCCTCCCGTGGTCGATCTATTGACGCCGGTCTCGCTTGTGTTTCGAATATATCATCCGAAGTATTACATTGTCCCGCGCAACTGTGAACCCTGGTCTGATAACCATCGGAGCCCAAGGCCTTGGCTTCTCTTGTGTATTTGGCTGGAACACAGTGTTGTGGCTCTGAGTAACAATGAACAGGTTAGCGGAGTGATGACTCATGGTGCAGCAGTCCTCAGACCACCTTTTGTTCCGAGGATTTGAGAGCTGGGTGTTTTTGAACAAATATACACCGATCAGCCACAACATTGTGACCACTGACAGAAGAAGTAAATAACACCGAGCATCCTGTGACAATTCAATGTGCTGCTGGGAAACTTTTGGACCTGGCATTGGTGCGGATCTTACTTAGACATGTAGCACCCACCTAGACCAGACCAGGCACCCCCACCTTATAGCAATGAAACCTGACACGGGTACACACACAAAAACGGTTTAGGAACAACTAAAAAAAAACAGCACAAGGTGTTGACCTGGCTTCCAAATTCACTAGATCCCAAACTGATCAAGTATCTGTGGGATGACAGAGGCCCCTCCCCTCAACCCATAGCACCCAAATGCCCCCATTCTGTTGCAAGACACCACAAGACACCCTCAGAAGATGAGTCACAACTGTTTTGGAGGCACAAGGGAGACCTACACAATATCAGGAAGGTGGTCATAATGCTAGGCCTATGGTGTTTTTGCAAACTGTTAAGACACTCAGGTACTCCTGATTATGATTATGCTAATCCTTGGAAACCAGAGCATAATATGAGAGAACTAGCTGCATGCTCAGTAAATAATAATCTTCTGAATCTGCCTCAACCACTTTTTGACTTTTTTGCGGTACTATGATACCACAACGGGGTATTGGATCGGTTTTTATTAATCAGTGTAGCTGTTTTGTATGCAGCTTCATAGCTTAATAATGCTCATGAGACGGCGGCGGCAGCAGCAGAAGGGCATGAAAACTCTTGCGATAGCGTATCGCCTTTCAGATCAGCGGCTCACGTCACGCCCAGTGCTGGAAATCATCAACACGTTTCGGCGAGAGAACATTTGGCGCCGTCGCCGCTGTGTCAATACACAAGATGAAGGTTGCGGGGTTTTGTTGGCGAGTTTGAAAGGACAGCAGGATCACAGCAAGGGGACATTATTGCCTGCAGGGTGGTCACAATGGGAGAGTTGATCCGTGTGAGACCTCACATCGCTGGAAAAGATGGAGCGGACTGTACTCTCCATTATACGTGCATGTATATATATATATAATGCTAATTCCCAGGCTTCAGTCTGCATTGTGTCTTTGTGTTCGTATGTGACGGCGTACCATTTCCCTTTCTGTTTGTTTACTATCCCGTGATATTTGCATGCCAGTTTGCGTGTGTGTCAACTCCTGCCTTTCTTCTCAGCGCTGTGTGCACAAAACGAACCACCTACTGTACCACACAAAGGCAAAGAGCTGACAGAAGCTTTTTCATATGGCTGGAAGATTACATAATGTGATTCTCAATGTGCTGTGTACACATCCGCACACAAAAAAAACTTGGTTGCAGATGGAGGGAGGCGCCACACGTGCACACAAACACACACACGCACACACGCCATACTCTCACTGTCTCTTTCCTGCTTACTCAAACACACTTTGTGCAGACAGACGGCGCGTGCACATGCGACACACACACACACACTCTCTCTCTCTCCGGGGACACCACCCCCACTTTAGTCGGCCGGCTGGACCCTCAGTGCCCCGAGGCGGAGAGACAGAAAGACGGAGAAAGAGATCAGTGGACTCAGTGATGTGTGTGTTATTTACACCCCAACTCCCACTCCTCTCTCTCTCTCTTTCTCGCTGTCTCGCTCCCTCTCCGTCTTCATCTTCCCTTTCCCCCCCCCCAATTCCGAGCTGCAAACTCAGCACTCTGTCAGCTCCGCTCGCAGTCCCGCGGAATCGCACGCGGGCGCGCTTTCCGTCTTCATCTGCCTCGCTCACCGGCCACCACCTGCAGAAGTCAGGCACACAAACTCGCCTCTTTCAGGCACGCTCGGTCTCACCTTCTGCTTTTGCTGAATTATACATTTACACGAGTTGCAGGGATTCCACGCTGACTTTGAAAATGTCACCTGAAAAATGCATCCGGCCACGAGGACATCGGGCCCGGTCCCGAGGAGCATGCGCGCTCTCACATGAACGATCTACTTGATGAAGCATGTGAACAGGAAGTGGGCCTTTTTTTTTTTTTCGTTTAGTGCATCAATCCCTCCGTGTGTGCATTTGGTGTCCTCAGTCTGCACACAGTCCTCGCTGTCCACTCCAGCAGACCTTTTTGTCTGCGCTTCCCCCCCCCCAGCTTCCTTATCATGTACACGTTCTCCGCGTTCGCTTATACGTCTGCATGTCCTTGGCCTCGTGCTTTCCCTTCTCCAGTCATGCACGGGATTCTTGCGGGCTCTTAGCAGAGGTCCTCGGGGGCAGGTTCGCGGCTGCCTCCGGTTCACCAGTGCAGAAATAACCCAGGCAGTCTCTCCCGCTCCCACCCCTCCCCCCCTCACCCCCTTTTCGCTCCGCTGTCAAGATGAAGGTCTGAGGCCGCGGGACGGCGAGGCTGAAAAGAGTGAGAGGAGGTGAGACGCCGGCGGAGAGCATAATGTGATATGACGTAGTGCGTCGCATTGTGGCTGATTAACACATGCTCAGCTCTGTCACCCGCAGTAGAAAAACACAAACCCCCAGGTCTGCCCGTCTGCTTTTCTGAACCCCCCCCCACTTCCTCTTATATCTTAGGGCTCCTTTTTTTTTCTCCCCCTCTTCTCTGCCCCAATTTCTCCTCTCCTCCATCTCTGCTGATTAAAGTAAGTGTGAAGGACATGGCACTGACTGGAGTTGGACGAGTGGATTATT
>JASGAT010368402.1:12159-29725 GCA_030220025.1 Chelon auratus | reverse complement strand
GTCCTCCTCCCTGCTCTTAGCAGATCTCACCTTAGGAGCACTCTTAAGAGCTAAGATTCTTTAGGAATACCTTTTATCTTTACTAGGAGCTACTCCTAACTTTGGGAGGAAAACGTCATGATTCTAAGATTTTTCTTAGAATTTGGCCACTAGGAGCAACTCTTAGCGCTAAGAATCTTTAGGAATACGGGCACAGGTCAACACCTTGTGCTGTTCAAGGAGTGTCATTGCTATGGGGTGGGGGTGCCTGGTCTGGTCTAGGTGGGTGCTACATGTCTAAGTAACATCCACACCAATGAATGCCAGGTCCAGAAGTTTCCCAGCAGAATACTGAATTGTCACAAGATGGTCAATGTTATTCACTTCTCAGTGGTCATAATGTTGTGGCTGATTGGTGTATATCAGTTGGATGGGGTAAACATTAAACAAATAATGCAACCAGGCAGCAACAGTAAAGTCCAAACACGCAGACATCAGCACCTCTCCACCACAGAGGAACCTCTATTCTGTTCTGAGCAGCGTGAGCCCGGCCCCAGCAGTGTCCAATCTATCCACCACTTTACCTCCCGCCTCCACCTCCACCTCTCTGCCTTTATTGCACTGGCTGTGGTCCTGCAATTAGGACCCACTTTAACAACCCCCCCTATAAAAAAAAATCGAGGTGGTGATGACGAAGCAAGCGGCCAACTCCTGCTGTGAAACTTCACCTCCTGCCTCGAGGGGATGTGTCCAAGGGTCATGAACGCGATCACTATTGTGTTGCATGAAAAAGAAAGAAGAATTTATTCCCTCCACTTTAAGAAGGAGGGAACATGGTACATGGCAAATAAAGTTGTTTTGCTCTGTTATTTCAGTTCATATGGATGATTACATACGTTAAACATCCTAATAAATCAGAGTCTTAGAAAAGAAACTCATTTTTTTCCATTTGCATGAATTACAAATATCCTCTTAGGTAAAATACCTTTCAGTTCCTGTGCAGATAATAAATAATAAACTATTTCTGATCGCCTTCTTCCATTAAAGACACATCAACAAGTCATAAAAGCCTATAATTTAACTCCCGAAAAGACAAATTATTCACTTTTTAAAAGCATTTCCTGAGCCAGGGTCATCAGTCAGCTACCATTTCATAAGAAGCTCTGCAATTTCCCCTTATTTTTCTTTCATCGTTTCCTGAGAAAATGTCAGAACTCCCCAAACGGTCGGTAACGCTTAAAACAAGGCGCCTGGGTCTATTTGAAGCATCACAGTACATGAGGGCTGAGGACCAGACTGCAGCAGGAGCAGGAGGCGTCGTATCATTTGCTCGTGTCCACCTGTGTCTTGCCACCGACTCACAGGAGATGACTGAGTTTTTAGTCGGGTGATGGGTCCATCCTTTTTTAATTTGTACATTTGTGACGAAGCCGAGTGGAAAGGGTGTCAGCTGAGTATAATTATTTTTGTTCACTAATTGCAGCTAATTGAATAAACCTCTGTACTACTGGGGAGAAGGCTACTCCTCTGAATGCATTAGCGCTGTGTGCCGTACACCCGCATCTATCAGTCCTTCTTGGACGGCAAACCCACAGACTCTGGCTTTTGTATCTTACACTGTGTGTCTGCTCTTCCTCTAGTAAATAATGATCTTATTTTGTGTTTCTTTTTGGGCAACTCTTAACCTGACAACAACTCTGGATGAAAATATCAATCTGAGGAGCTGAGGGAAACAAAGTTGAGATAAACTGATTTAAAGGTGGACATCAAGACTTCATGAAGTGCTCTGACTGCATGTCTGACTAGGATTTTACGTTCATTCAAGAACAATGTGGTGGAGGCCTCATTTATAATATAACATCCACTGATGAATAATACAGCAGTTATTTAATAAAACATCTAGTTTCACATACAGATATATCGAGGACATGCAGCTAGAATAATAGTTGTTGGCAAGCAAGACAGCCGTCGATAGCCTTCACTTTTTTTTTTTACTAGAACAAATACGGTAAATTAATAAAATGGTTGTTTTAGTTAAAATGCATAAATCATCTATCCTGCAACTTGTGATAAAGTAAGAAGACTGAATGTCTGCAGCCATGCTAGCAGCTTTCTGAGCCTATAGTTAAACAGTACACTGTAAACTCCTCCTAGTTAAAGCAAAGCTAGAATTGCAGGGATACGGACGGCGCCATCTTGCGAGTTTGGAGCCAGAGTCTGAGCAGTACTGTCCGCTATTGATGACCCGCCGACACTTCCTCTAGACTCATTTGCGGTTGGTTTTGTTTGTTTTTTAAAGTAAGCACCATTATGGATTCAGACTCTGTAAATGCTAACAAACCAGTTACCGACTTTCTTGCCCCACAGAGCTAATGTTGGCTTCACAGCCAAAAAAAAATTATCCCTCTGAATCCCATAGACTGTATAAAATATGGACAACACATCTTCACTTCCTTCCGTTGGTCAAACTGACACCAGAATTCCAGGGATACCAAAAAATGTTGGATTATACACCTGTACTTATATTGTTTAATACTCCCCTACTCGGTCCTACGGGACTGCTTCATGGAGTGGTTGTCATGGCAACTGTTGGTCATCTATGACTTCAAATAAGTAAAAACACCTATGATGAACTTGAATGCCTGCCTCAATTTCAATAGCAAAAAATCCAACATATACAAAGAAAAAAAAAACACAAAATGGCAAACCCAATGACTTTCATCTCTAGAGACGCAGCACATGGCTAACAAATGCTAAACTTTGGAGTACACGATTTTCACTGCTCAGCAAACATGCAGTAAAAAAAAAAACTACTATGACTTGCTTCTTCAGCAGCTGAATTATGAGAGTGATGCATAGTGTAATGAATAACCATTTTATTACATCTCTAAGAACTTTAATAGCTATTGACAAAACCCGTGGTTAGCTCACTCTGCCCTCAGCCAACAATTACCAAACAAATTAGAGTCTGCGATCCCGAGCGGCACAGATGTTTGTCGTCCATTAAAAGCATGGCGGAATCTTATTGGAAAAATGTCGCAGAAATTGAGGGAAAGCCTCATTATCGGGCTGCTTTATTTGTTTTCAGCCCGCTCCCATTACGAGGAGGAGCGTTTTAGCCCGAGCCAAGGACTCCTCTGTGGTTCTGCTGTCGGCAGAACGCCGTCCTTGGTATTGTCATGGGAGGCGGTGTTTTTGGCCTTCATGCTCTGTGAAACCCTCCCCCTACCCGCCCCACCTGCGTGAAACTTTCCTCTCCAAACTCGCTAATGAGGCTGAGCCAGGAGTCAATCAGCTGTGAGGGCCAAAATGTGCTTCTGAGGGGCAAACCTGTGCAGCCTGTCAGTTTATAATTCTCACAGCTTCGTGCACCCACTAGCCTCTCTATTCACTTCATTCAACCTAAGGTGGCTGTAGGTGGCAGGTGTGCGTCAAGTTCTCTTTTGTAGCACAAAAACAAAGATAACTCAAAGAGCAGTTTTCACCGTGGGTGGCTCTTACATCCTAAAAATAATCCCTTGGTATCTTAAAAAAATGCCCTAGAATCTTTTGATGTAAAACTTAACTGCAATTAAAGGACAATATGAGACGCAATGAGCAGCTGAATTCTGACGTACAATAGAGCACCTTTATTTGAACTGCACGCTGTGAAATGACCTTTCATTTCACAGCGTGCATTATTCTTTTCCAACATGCGGCCAGAGGCGGGTAGTAACGAAGTACAAATACTTAGAATAGAAGTAGATTTTTCTGTGCTTTACTTGAGTATTCCTTTTTCTGACGATGTTGTACTTTTACTCCCAACATTTGTCAATATATACAAATATCTGTACTTTCTACTCCTTACATTAGAAACAGGCTTGTTACTTGATCGGACATGACTAGAGCATCGGACTAGAGAAGAGGGACAGTTAACCACGGAAAGGTGTTGAGTGAGTGGACAGTTAGAGGGAGAACTTGCAGCAGCACGGGGGAAGCAAGTGAACCAGGGTGTACTGTAGACGGCGACGCTTCAGAAGGTTCGGAAAAGCAAGACATTCCCCATCCATGTTGTCTGCTCCAAGAAAGATTCACGGCAAATGCTGTTCAAGAATTCTCTGTCTAATCTGATAAAACACATTCAGCTAAGGTGTATTTTCTGTTGGAAGTCAGTTTACAACATTAGCAATGCTATGGAAACACATCGTTTTGATAGTATATAGCTAAAAAGCTAAACTTTTACGTACATTCAACCTCTTTTTTTCCTCTGAAGAACAATGTGGTGGAGGCCTCATATATAATATAACATCCACTGATGAATAATACAGCAGTTATTCAATAAAACATCTAGTTTCACATGCAGATTTATCGTTAAAATGCGGCTGGAATAATGGTTGTTTGCAAGCGAGACATCCAGCCTTCGATAGCCTTCACTTTAAATCATTACAGCAAGCTTAACAGGTGTAATTAAAGTGGTGACAATGATAAAATGCACACATACATTAATAAACTGGTTACTTTAGTCAATATGCATAATTAATCTATCCTTCAACTTAATAAAGTAAGTGATAAAGTAAGAAGGCTGAATGTCTGCAGCCATGCTAGCAGCTCTCTGAGCCTATAGTTAAACAACAGACTGTAAACTCCTCCCAGTGAATTAAAGCGAGGTTACAATTGCAGGGATACGGGCGACGCCGTCTTGGTTCTCCCAGTTTAAAAAAACAGCAACCTAATAAAATGAAAAATGATCCAGATGCTCATGCAGGACCTCTGGTCAATTCAGTCTAGATTATTCTGTCAGAACTTTTTTCATTGTGCAAAATTACCAACAGGTGTATTGTTTCATTAATGGCAAAATCATTTTTACTTTTTACTAAGTGCATTTCAGAGCCTGTTCTGTCTTACTTTTACTTGAGTAAAGGAGTTGAATCGGTTCGGTTACCTTTACTCAAGTACAGAAGGTGAACACTTTTGCCACCTCTGCATGCGGCTAACAAAGCTTCATGTAGGCAGGACCCTGAGGGGAGCCAGGGGCTTTATGGTGTCAGCAACACACAGCTGACACTCCTATTTCTATGGTTCACTTTTCTACCAATAAACCAACCTCCATTATACCCAATAAACCTAATGCTTTACGATCCATCATCACCCTCTTTCTATTTTTGGCCCCCGCCGCCCAAACACCTCCGAGCGTGGGTCCAATAAAACCGTGCAAGTGAATCAGCGAGCAGAGCGGCAGTTAATGTTGCCGTTTAATGTATGGAGGGGTCGCGGGGGTCCCGGAAAATGTCGCGGTGTTGATAGTAGCGTGGGGGAGGGAGAGAGAAAGAGAGGTGACAGGGTTGCAGGCACTTCGTATCAGAGGAATAATTCATGTGGCGGAAAAGAAATCTAAAATATAACAATCTGTGACATCTGCCTCTGGTCGTGATTACTGTAGATATTTTCTCCGGTGCCACTTCCACTGAGCAGCGTGGCATTTCCGTCAAAATGCATCCGGGAGACGTGAGAACGAGAGGCTTTTTGATTGATATTCTGGGTGTGGTGGCGCTTCGCTGCTAAAATTGCAAGTCTAAACAAAAAACGTAGTCTATTGAAATTCTGATTCAGGCTTGCCCTAGTTTTTCCCTCATATACATTTATATTGTTTGGGGCGGGGCTTGGGAATGGGGACTTATCGTAAAAGATATTATCTTATAAACAAGTGTGTGCGAGGCAAGTACCTTCCTCGGCTGTTTGGCGCTATGATGTCTCTCGATGCTAAAAAGACACATGCAATCTAGATCATTCTGCCCTGTAATCAGGTTTTTGTTTGCTCTGCTGACACTGGCATCTCTGGTGAAGAAGTTCCACTACATAGCAAAGATAAACTGAGAAAAAAAACACAAAAATCTGTATGATCATGCAGAGAAAATGACACTGCAGGTAATTCTTTGTGCTGGATTCATTTTGAGGCGAGAGGCTGGTCCGATGCTGCGTTCTCTGCGTATCTCACATTTAATTTTAGAATTGCGATTTCACAGAAGATGCCAAAATTAATTGAGGTGCTCAGCAGGGAGTGGTGCATAACAAGTTTACGAGTTTACGTCTTGAGATTGAATGTGACTCATGATGTGTATAGAAGACATTATGTCGTTGAAATACTGGGAAAATATTACTGTACCCGCTACGTTTTCAAACGATGGCTGCCACTTCATCAAAAGGGCGGTTAAAGCTTACTATTTATTTTTTTTTTATTCTAAATCAGTCACACGGTTTAACTTTGAATGAACGCTGAACTACCCCACTTGGTTCCACTTGGCGCAGACGTACAGTAAAAGCCAATCGCTGCTCGTTCCTGAAGGCTGCGACGTACTACAAGTGAAATGAAGCTCGCACAAAATTAAACTGCCGACGAACTGGTTTTAAAACACAGCGCTCCGAGCGAATGTCTGTGTACTCACTGCGACTTGACGTCTGTTCATTTGGTGACATTCCACGAATCCATGGCAGATGGAGCAGCTTGGAAACTACGACTCTGTGATAGAAGGAAAGAGATATAATATATTAGTGACTGAATAATAGGTTGAGATGAAGAGTTCAAAAAAATAAATATGAATCAACAACAGCAGGAAGACAGCCAGTGACCTGTAATGACACTGGTAAGAGCTCAAGACAAGGTTTACCAGCAATATTATTGATATGTTTAAACAAATGACTTCTGCACTAAAATTGCTGATGCAACTGAATTTCAGCACCTCATTCTTTTGGTCTGTTGACGTCTAAAGCTAAAACTACCCTCTCTGATAATGACGTGTGGAAGTTAAAGGGCTACTGCAGAGTTTTCTTGTTTGTATTGCATCACCCGTGTGCATCTTCAAGCAGTCCTAACAGATATGATCTCAGTAGGTGGCAAAGCTAAAACTGGACTTAACAAATTCACTGACTTTAGCTTGAATTCATGACATAAACACATCATTTAACCAAAAGGCGTTTTATCTGTTGTTGTTTTGATGGAGAAAAGACCTTCTAGACTCAACTTTAATACCAACATAAACTTTAATACCAACTAAAATAAACAAAAAACAACACATAAGTATTCATAAGACAACTGGGAAAACTCTGTAGGTTGATGAAAATGATCTCATGCTACATCTACTACATGGACTCTGAGATGAGATGGTTTTGTGTGGGTGAGGAGCCCAGTGGGTCGTTGCAGCAAACTAGCAGCAGTTCATTGAATGTTTGGAAATACTTCACTAAAGATGAAGCCCATACTACCGTGACATGTCAGTCCCAAAATACAATTTAAGTACTACTGCAATGCATCTGAAAAGGCTAATGCTAACGCTAGCAGAGGAACGGTTTCCTTTGTGTGAGACGCCACAATATGTATTCAGGTCAAGAATATAGATTTGATCACTTTTTACTGTTCGTTTATGTGTGCGTCATCGACGTTGACTCAAATTTCACCACACATTAGTCGACTTTAAAAAACCCGAAGTCGTTCAACCCCTAAATGTCACCATCTTGGCAGCAGCTGTCTCCTCCTAACTCTCTGCTAATTCTGAAATTGTGGTGACTGGGCATGCAGACAGCTATCAAATTTAGCCATGCCTGTTATTATGCAGAATTTTGGACCAGGCTGAGTTTGAGTCCATCCTCAACTGTATTAAATGAACTACAGATGTTGGTACTTCTGCACTGGGTACATCTTCAAACTTGAAACGAGCTGACCATCAATTTTATGCTAGAATGTGAGTGGGTATCTCTGGGACACCGTGTTTGTGATGGTTCTCAGTCATCCAAGTCATGGTATAACCAAAAACACTAAGGAAAGGCAAGTGGACTTATAGGGTTTCTTGAAGATATTTCATCTAAGTAGCTTGTTCAGTTCTAAGGGACTGGTGGAGGAGTTTGGGTTTGAGCCAGTTCATCAGGAAACAGTTCAGCAACAACATCCACACTTTAGCTGGAGAAGACAGATGGTTTGTAAGGGGAAGTAAAGGAAGACGTCTACGTCAAACTGGGACACCCTTCTCTAAACAGGGGAGGTAGATTGAGATATAATCTGCCATTAATCTACAATATAGTCTTGATTTATGTCCCCAAGAAATTTCACCTCTTGTTCACACCTTCAGACTGGAGCCTCTGACTGACAATGGATCATTAGAGCACCATTCATTGGAGAAAACTGGACAGCGTCAAACAGTCTCCTTCAGCGACATGTCGGGTCATTAACCGTTCCTCCACCAGTCCTTTAGAAACTGAAGAAGCTACTCGGATGAGACGTCTTCAAGAAAATCTACAAGTCCAGTTGCCTTTCTTTAGCATTTTGGGATAAACAAGGCACATTTCTATTTTCCAGGCCTCTAAGCTTGTTCTGCTGTAGCTAAAGGTTAATGATGTATTCAGGTGCAATGAACAGAGCGGATGTGAGACATCAGCTGCATGATTCTGCATACTTAGAAATCAAAGTAAAGACAAACACACTGTGGTTGAAAGAAAGGCCTTTTAGCAGATATGTCTGTTTTGTTTGTCTGTGACCAGCGTTAATGTCATATATAATGTGGATGGAGGCAGCAGTTGCCACAATTTCTTCTTGGAGACATGCGGCTATAACTTATTATACAAGGATCTTAAACATCCTTCATGTTCTTGTCTCATTGCTAACTCACTGCACCTGTCTGACCTTAATATATACACGCACTATGTTCCTGGTGTGAAGCGTGCATTACACTGCATGTTTTGTTTTTTTCTAACCACTAATGTGTGCAATTACCTTGCCCCCGATCGAGTCATAACAGAGTAAATGGTATCGGTGAACAACCTTATCAAACCCCCACTGTCACATTATGAGCATTTGTGCCACCGGCAGCAAGTGAAACTGAAAAGAACTTAAATTAAATTTGATTCAGCCGGCGTCAAGGTCATGAAAACAGCTCGGGCGTCGACAGTTGTTGTGGGATTATTGAAGAGCGATCAGTCGAACCCCTGACCACTTGGGTCTGTTTCTGCAAATATTCACTCCACAAATTTTCCACGTCCACCGTCGGATTCTGAAGAAAAGCATGTTGCTTCGCGTCGGAGCAAAGTTCAGCGGTTTCGCTTGTCAAGGATCTTCTTTGTTGGGAAATATCTGGTTTTGTCTAGCCAATCTGAAAGAAAGCAGGGGACTGAATGGGTCTTTAAGAAACGATGATCTTTATATAACAGCATTCTGAGAAGGCTGCAGCAAGGGCACAAGATAACAACAATAAAGCATTTGAAAAAGAAAATGTATTGACCGTAGACTCTGCTTGCAACGCTCCAGCTGCTTTTGTTTCAGCAAGCAAACACATGTTCCTCACCAAGTGACACTTAACCTCTCCTGCAAACAGTGATGTACTAATCATATGTAGAAGAAACCTCTTCACTTCTTCACACATGCCCTTGCTTTTTTTTTTTCATAAACCATGACCTGGATGACTGCAAATCTTCACAGACAGGGTTTTAATGGTGTTTTTATGTTCTAATTTAGGAGGCTAGAAATACTTGCAAAGCTTTGGACCACATCATGGATATCAACTATGCAGGAAGTGAAAAGACACTGTATTAGACATTGACACTATGGTGTGTTCTGTTTTAACCAGGAAGTCCCAAATTTTTAATTTTCGGTACAGAATTCCAGCTGAAATGCCCCAAAATTTGTGACTCAGAAAGTTGGTCGAGGATATATAATGGTTATTAGCACCTCATTAAAGTGGTCAGTCTGCCAAGTCTGCCCCTCATCCCCGCTCCTATTTATGTTACTCATGGACAGGATATAAAGACGCAGTCGGGGTGAGGAGTGTGTCCAGGATGGGAACCTCAGAATCACGTCGCTGCTTTTTGCAGACGATGTGGTTGCGTTGCCGCCATCAAGCCGTGGCCTCCAGCCCGCACTGGAGCGGTTTGTAGCCGAGTGTCAAGTGCTCTACCAGAAAATGGTGGATTGTTCCCTCTGTGTTGGGGGGGTTGATTTCCTGGAGCAAGAGATGGACGGACGGTTTGTTGCAGGCGCTTTATCAGATACGTCAAATACATCTCTTTCAAGGATGGCCTGAGAAGTTAGTAAATTATTTGACGCTATGGAAACAGGATGTGGCATCATGATGATTAACAGTTGCCCGTGACAACCGCTCTGCAAAGCTGCCAGCTGATGGAGGAGGAGCAGAGTCCAGTATGAATCAAATGAAAATGCAAGTCTGTCCAAACTAGCAAGACGGTACCGACCATATCCCTGGAATACTAGCATCAGTTTGACCAATAGAAGGAAGCAGAGACGTGTTGTCCATATTTTATACAGCCCATGCTCCCAACGGAGAGACTCCAGACCAACAACCGCCACAAATAATTTGCAGACGAGGGAAGTGGAGTTGGCTGTCAGGCTAGATAAACTCTGCTCATGACTCATTTCAGGCAGCGAATGAACGTCCAATCGACAAGAAATGAGAAATGACCTGCTTGTTTATGTCTCTGTGAAAAAAGAAGCCGGCTTCAAGTATGACTACACTTTGAGTAATAAATATGCAAACGTTATTATGATAAACTGAAAATGTGCAAAGCGAGAATGGGAAATCCTGACAGATGTCAGGGCGAATACTGGTGCGCCTGCAGCTAAACAGAGCTGCATCTGGCCAATCACGCCTCAGCTGGGGCCGAGCGCTCGCAGCATCCTTCCAAGAGGAGGAGGGATGACGGAGCAAACAGCTGACTGGAGCGATGCAGCTGACAGGTGCAGGGATTATTTGAAAACAATTGTCTTCCTTACAGCGACTAAACAAACCTCCCTGTCTGCCCCGACCATTAAGGTGTCAGATATGTTTAGAAGTGAAGGTCATCCTGAGGCGTACCTGGATGCTTCGGCCTGACCCAGCCATGCAGGCAGATACAATTGAATCGGCACAAATTGAAACTCTTCACGAGCTGCCTCGTGTTGTCTGCCTCTCCTCCATCTCTCATCGAGCTCAAGATGTGTGGCTGAAAATGAGCAAATTGCTGTTGATGGGGGGAAAAAAAAAAAAAACATCTACATAAAGAATGCTTTTAGACAGAACACACTGGCAGCCTCTTTAGGAACTAAACTACCCAATAGGTCTCATAACAGGTCCCTGAGCCAAGGAACTCACTCGCCATTTAATTTACTTTGTAAAAAAATGCAGCTATGTGGAGGTTTTGTGACAGCAGGGGAAAAATCTGACCATCTCACCTACTGCACAGAGGAGTGAAAATCACATAAGGCCAAATAAATAAGTGCAGCCTTCAATAGCTAAAAGCTCAGTGTGGATGACACAACCCGGACCAGCACCGGGCCGCACTGAAAGGATAAAAACTTTATTTTTATTCACTATCGGAGTCTGCAGGGAGCTTTATTTTGAAAAATGAATCGACTCATCTACCCTTCACTTCACTCTTTACACCTCTGATGACTCTGCAGCGGTTGGGTGTATTAGAGATGCCAGACACCACAGGACACCCTCAGAAGGGCCATGTCCATTCTCTGATGAATCACAACTGTTCTGATCAGTGTATAGCTGTAACTGATGAGAGACTTTCCCATGTTGTAATCATCTCATGAAAGGAGCACTCCACACTAAAATCTGTTTCCAAGGCTTGAGAAGACAAAATGAAATTACATCTTGTTATGTGAAGCTAAAACAAAACCAGACCTCTTCAGCTCTTTTCCTCACATCAGACCATCAGACTGAGGAACATTGGCTGCTTGTAGCTTCAAGTATCCATTCAAACAGTCAGTTTAATTTGCATTATGCGAATTTGGGGCTTTTGTGGGTTTTTTTTTTGGTTTTGTTTTAGAAGCTTATGATGAAATAAAACACAATTATCAAGAATACTTTTGTTTACAGAAGCAATATAAGAATATGGAAGCATCAGAAACCAAAAGGCAAACACATATCCTGTGAGATATAGTTTAGAATTTAGAGAAATTAAACCCCAGTTGTGTTAATTAGGTAACACAATGTAGAGCTTCTTCTTCACACAAAACAACTTTACATTCAGTGTAATAACGTCTGCTGTACTGCTGTCCGGTCGGGTCATTTCATTGTCTACACTCCCTAATCATCTTCAACCTGACACAGACTAAATGTCGCTTTTCAGGAGAATTATAATATTTCTGGTGAAGGCTTTGAACTCGGAAAGCAAAAGTTATATACTTCTGTACTCGTTTAATTTGCTGACATTTTAGAAATGAACGTAATGAATTCTGCTAAAGTTGCACAGGTTGCCTAGCAACTCTGACATAGGAGGAACTACATTTACAAGGTGAAGCAACAAGCCATATGATGGACAGAGGATTACCCTGCCTCTGGTGTCCCATGACTACCTGGAATCAACCATAATAATAATAATAGATCCACAGCTATTTAAATCAAACATCTTTGTCGAGCTTGAAAAACAAATTTACAGCTGTGATGAGACCATGCAGCTGTCTGGAAGGATTGTACTCCCTCCGATCAAAGGGAGATGGTAAAAAATGGTTTTAATGAACATCTTCCAGTGAACCCAAAGACAACTTAAAAATGAATTATTTAGTCAGGTGTCTGAGCCGGTAGCAGACCGGCTGCGCTGGCCGAGCGCCAGGTTTCAGAAAGTTCCACAGAAGATTTTTGTTAAAACTTCCCTGCCTTTAAAAACTAAACACATGACCTCGAGCACTCTTACATTGTTAGATCCGTATTGTTCAATGCCGTCTGGGTGGGATGGGGGTTTGTGTTGTAGTTGGAGTCTTGCAGCATTCCCCGCGTCCTTCAACCTGATTCACCTGCTTTACTCTGACAGCCTCAAGAGAGCAGGTGAGAATTTGTTTTGCTCTGTCTGTCGGTTGTGCATCGGGGTGAAAGAAGCGACAGCGAAGGAGAAGAGCTGAAAGTGAGAATTTTCCCTCCTTTCTTTTGGCTTCGTTGCATCACAATTTCCTATGGCTACAGCGGGAGAGGAAATGCCTCTATCTTCTGCCTCAACACTGGTTCTTCCTCGTGCAATATGATCATTAAGTCTCTTCAAAAGGTGGATGTGGCTGTGAGTTGACAAGCTTGTGAGCTCAGTTGTTACATTTCCAATGCATTAACCCATTTAGGCCTGAAACCTACTAAAGCCTGCTAAAAAGGGCCTTTTTATGCCTAAATACTCTTCTGTAAACCCCCTCTCAAAACCTGAGGTTTTTCAGAACATATATGTCAAAATATGTCAACGTATTTGCCGGCCTTAATGGTAACTACGCATAGATGCGTGATCCGGTCTTAAAGGTAAACACGCACAGATGAATGATCAGGTCTGAATGGGTTAATCCCTTTTCTTTTTACTTATTTTGACTATAAAACACTCAGAAAATGTCCTGTGGGTAAGTTGTAAATTTACCCAGTTGCACTTACTGGCTGCAGAGACTCCGCTGCAATTACTGAGAAATCTTTCAGTTTTAAAAGCCGCTCTGATGGGACCTTTTGTCAGCAATGCAATAATGGTACATCTCATGAAGAACCTGCAGGACCTCCTGTCCCAAATTCTCTCATCTACCAGATTTCCCAAAGACTTGTATTTTTTAAATGCACTCGCGGTGCCACGATGTTTGACCCTCTGTCATCTCTCTCACACCTTTATTCCCCTTCCTGTTCCGTCTCTGAACACCATCACAAAATGGCCTCAAAAACAGCAAGAGCACTGTTCCCTGGGACTCTGTTCGAGGGTTGAGTGAAACGTCACCCAAATGAAGAATGGCAGCGATATCCAGCCAGAGGACAGCTTCCTCACTCTCCCTGTTTTTCTGAGCTCTATAAATCAGCTCAAGGTTCCTCAGTGATCCTCTGTGTGGCAGTGGAAGGGGATTTATCATTCTCAGATAAAGGCTCAGTCCTCGTCAACGTTCGCTTTCACCCTCGGCTGGAAATTTATGAGAACTGGTGGCATTGTGTGCGCGCAGCTACCTAGTTTCACGACAGAGTGCAAAGGCCCGCACAAGACAATCCATTCATAGTGCTCATACTATTAATTCCAATCCCGGGCATATCACTCAGACATTTGACAACAGTCATTTGCTCGGGTGCAAATCAAATGCGCTGCACTTTGCTTCGTAGCACTTCAATTCATAGAGTTTACATCTTTAAAAGGGGAGCAGTCACAATCCATTTACTAGAAACAAATAAACGGTGCCGCTCCAAACAGTATTTGATCAGAAAACTTTTCATTATGTCTTTTCAAAAGTCAGACACATCCCTGAATTATCTCCAGTAGTAATTCTAGGTCAATTCAAAGATGTATGAGTGCTATCCCCTGGTCCAAACTAGCAAAATCTGACTAAGGGTAGATAGACGGGGCCCCGTTGGGAGGGTATTGTATTGTATTGTCAGTTCATTTTAGGACCTTCATGGGTTTACAGTTGTCGTTGCCAAATATGCCAAAAGGTAACCATCTGGCAGCCCCAGACAACTGATTGGTTGACTTGATGGTGACGGTTTCATTGCCAAAATCTACAACAATGGTGAGAACAAGCTGTAAATCAGAACAGTCTCAAACAGACTAAGCCAAGTCTCCTCTGCCACCGGCGACACTGTCTGTGTAATCACACAATTGACCTCTACATACGGAAATCCCAAATGAAACCTAATTTTCTCAACTGCAAAAGTGTAATTATGATCTTACAGAGAATAATATAGATATAATATATAATATCTAATATAGACCATAGATTGTCACTGAAATGGTTCCTGCCATCATGCGGTAATGACATTATGTGCATGTGTAGTACTGACTGAGGGTAAAAGCCCAGATATGAGCCCATGGAGCAAACAGTCTTTAATCCAGACGCCAAAATCTTGACCAGTTCAGCTGGACAGGAGGCGGGACATTTATACAACGTTTCCTGCACCTGGTCACTTGTGTCTGCAAACTCTGACTGTATGTAAGGATGGAAGAAGCCTTCAAGAAGTTACTCAGAGGATTTCTGTAGAAATTAAAGTTCAGTCTTGCCAGTGCATGACTCCTCCCAACTCGTAGCTAATTTAAAATTGTCTGTAGGAGGAGGAGTCGAGTCGGACGCCAGGACAGACAGCTAGCATTTTAACATGGAGGTCTATGAGGACAGACCCGCGTTTTGATGCCATTAAAATAACTGCAAATTACTTCTGGCACCTCCTCATCTTTCAGCCACAGAAGAGAAATGACAACTTCATTGATATGTTGGATTCACTTTCGGATTTTCATGTCTTTTTGAACATTCTCTAAATGAAATGCAAGAAAACTGTCAGGAAACCGGTTTAACATTAAGGATGACGGCATTCTGTATACAATGATCATCCACAACATTAAAACCACTGCCAGGAGAAGTGAATAACATTTAAACCATCTTGTGACAGTTCAGTGTTCTGCTGTTAAACTTCTGGACCTGGCATTCATTGGTGTGGATGTTACTTAGACATGTAGCACCCACCTAGACCAGACCAGACACCCCCACCCCATAGCAATGACACTCCTTGATGGCAGCAGCCATCCCCAGCAGGAACTGGTTGTCTGGGGTGTGATGGAATTGGATCCAAACCAGACAGTGATGGATGAGAAGATGAGTTCTTGCAGCTTAGAACTGGATTAACATCTCCTGAGGTCTTGAGATGATGCAGGAAGAAGATCCTCTGAAGGAAATGTTAGGTTTTTAGACCTAGACGAGACAAATGGGCCTTTGCACTCAGGAATGTTTGGAGTAGGAGTTTACACTAAGAAGACCACGACGAACCCTTCACAGGACTTTAAGCAGGATTTAACACAACTGTTTTGGAGACCTACACAATATTAGGAAGGTGGTCATAACGTTATGCCTTAAACTCTTTGTCTCAGTCCCGTATACTGGACACCACCCTGATGCTCTTAATAGCTCATGCACTATCACAACAATTGCATATTAATCTGCAGTTAATAATTCCCAATAAATACATTATTTTACCTTGTTGATGTAACATTTACTAAAAACTACAGCTCCCCGATGTTTCAGGTAATTACCATTCACAGGGTCTAGGTGTGAAGTTACAGACCGGCCGGACAACAATGGTCTTATCTTTTCTGCAGCAGCCTATTTGTGCAAACAAGAATCTAAACCAGATTGCTAAAATGTTGTTTTCCTTGTGAAGTTGTCGATGCTTTGAAGAAAAATGAAGGAACAAACTTTTAATTCCAACTGGAAGAGATGAACACCACTAACCTGCAGCTTACGCAATCCTCACTGGCATGAAAGTGAAGGACGTAATTACAGCATTACTCAAATGTCTTCTGAGAAGCAGCTTTTGATGATGATACAATCGCTTTGGTTCCGTGTCTGATTGATGGATTCTAGGAAACGAAACATTCCCCAAAACACATCCAGACTCTTGGCAAGAAACCCCTCATTTAAAATATTATTTAACTTTCCATTACATGTTGTTTTTTTCCTCCCTTTTCCACAGACCTTCACTCGCTCTTATATGGCCTTGTCATCATAACATGTGGTTTTGGATTCTTGAATACAAAATAAAAATAATAAAAAGAGGACATTCCCTGCTCATTAGCTGATATCCTGAGGCACAGCTGTCTCTATTTTTTGCTTATCGAAGCTTTTGTTGTTGACCTCCGGGTGCTTTAGCCACCACTCTCTTTTTCCTCTCTCTCCTGACATTCTTCCACTCAGTTCATCCCTGATTCCCTCCGATCGCCTCCAGGCACACGCTGGATCTTTCTGTATCGCTCATAAATGTCTGTTCAGGGTGCTGGGTATCGAATGTTTGAAGTCTTATCAGGTAACGGTTTGAATAGAACGCGTGTTCTCCAGCTAAAGCTGATCTAATGTATTTTTGCTTACACATAACTTAATATTTCTTCAATATACGGCTAAAGTGGAGAATAAGTCTCCGGGGGAGTTTGGTGCATTTCACTCGGGATACGTGATCGTATCCATCATCGCTGTCGTCTCATCATCTGCTCCGGTGTGGTCAGCTAAAAATGCTTAATTTTCCATTACGCTCCTCTTGTTATGACAGCGGGGTTTTTTGATTTCAGCTGACTCAGGTTACTGCGCCTCATTGAGTCATATCTGCTTAGTCACTAGAAGGCCGGAGGAGGACCTTGCATCACGTCTCCTGATCAAAGAGGCTTGACCATCAGCAAAACAGCAACTTTGGAAAACTTCAGCTGCCTGACATAAGGCAGCGGGTTCCATTTAAACTCGTACCGACACTTCTGGGAGCGAGGATGCAGCAGCAGAGCGCTGTATGCATGAAAATCTGTCCCCCCCCTCCCTGTTTTCTAAAGGTCTTCTTCCTGTTTCTTGCTTTGGAAAGAGTTTATTAACACGTGCACAGTAACATGTTGCCCCGTGCAATGAAATTCTTCTTCTGCCGTCCTTCTTACATATATTATATATATTTACTCCTGTTTGTATTTTTGCAAATTTGTTCATATGCAAATTTTGTAATTTTTTTTTGCTTATACTATTTTATTTTATTTTACTAGATTTTTATTGATATTTTATTTATTTTTTTATAATTTTAGAATTATTATATTTATATATTATATATTTTTATTAATTTATTTTTAACTATCTTCCCCTATTTTTCTTTTTTGCTTGTGGTCC
>JASGAT010368402.1:0-12133 GCA_030220025.1 Chelon auratus | reverse complement strand
CAACTGAGCTACTGTGACCAAGTAATTTCCCTTGTGGCTCAATAAAGTCTAAGTCAACCAATTGCATGCAACTTTTATACATTTTTTGCTTCTACTATTTTATTTTATTTTACCAGATTTTTAAATTTAATTTAATTGAATTTAATTTTAGGTTTTTACTGATAATTTAATTAATCTAATTATTTTGTATGTTTTATTATTATTATTATTATTATTATTATTATTATTATTATATCTTCACCTATTTTTCTTTTTACTTGTGATCCCCAAGAGTGTCTTTTTAAAAAATAAAAAGATAGATATAATACAACATATACTTCACTTCTGTTTTAACGCTACAGGAAAGCTCAGTCAACATTCAACTCCGTCAGATGGGTAACAATCCCAAACATCCATCCTGGGCTATGACAAGTAAAATAGTGCTGTATCACATTAACCCTTCACCCACATTGATGTAACTATAATATTAACCCCAAGGCAGAAAACAGAACAGATGCCAGAGACACTAAAATAGTCTACTGGTGACCTTTGACCTGCGGTAAACGCGGTGTAATGTGTTGCAGAGTCGAACCGGTTTTAATTTACATCTGAGGCATAAAATCACCCAAACATGACAGCAGAGTGAACAGTGAAAACTGGAGAGGTTTCTGCTCCATTAGTCACTGTGCAGCTCACATGGAGCAGCTGGGACATGAGCTTGCTCAAGGGCATTTCAACGCAACTTAATCAGTAGCCGGATTTAAAGTGAGAAAACACTTGCAGCCTTTGCTGGGTGTAGCTGTGGCAAATCAGGAGTAATAAGCCGTAATGGAGGAGTTTAAACCTGCAAATGAGTGCAGTTACCAGGTACGTGTGCTTACCAGGTCTAGACAGTCTGAGGAGCACTTCTCATAAATGCCAACCTGTCCAAGACCAGCAAGACAACATCTGTCTCTGCACTCGTCTTTCAGTGCTCCAAGGAGAAGCCACGCCAGAAACCAGCCACCTGGGTTTATGGGTTTCGTCTTTGGATGAAAAAATTAGTCATTTTTATCTTTCATAGTTTTACTTGACTACACTACAAGGGAGACCTACACAATATTAGGTAGGTGGTCATAATGATATGCCTGATCGGGGTACGCTGCAAAAAGTTGAATCTAGATAACAGGCTGCAATCCTTCATATCTCTTTCCAGAGTTGGATATCATGCTGCTGTGTCGTCCTATGATTGTTTATAAGGTTGGATCATACATTACAGGGAGATAGACGAGGATTTATAGCTTGAGTAAAAATACAAAACCAAGCATTTATCTTCTGAAACTTCAAATTAAAGTGCAATAAACACAGAGTTTCGTTAACGAAATGAACACTGCTTTCTTTTTAAGACTTTAGCCGCTGTCTTATGTAAGGCTGCTTAGTCCTTCCTCTGAGTGCAGAGATGCTGTTTTATACAGAGCCTTATTGTGTACTCAGTGAACTTTTGTCACTATGATCTTTTTCCATTTCAGCTCCATCAAACTAATCTTTGCTGGTTGACGGTGCACAAATGAAATGAACTTGGCGCTAATACTCTCATTTATATGTACAGTATATACAAACAAACAACTCTGGAAACGTCACATACTTTTGTTGAACATGTTTGAGAATTAATGAATTCTTCTTTGTGCTGTCTTTACCTCCACTTGCCCGAGATTTAAACTAGCAACCTTCTAGCAATGACCCCACTGTCCTCACCTTCAGTTTACTGCCCTCATTAAATGACCCAGTACTATTTGTAGCCCTGTTCCTAGCCCACTGTCAACCACAGTAAACGGGAATATATCGGCCCGGAGATGATGAGGGCGCATAGAGGGGATAGCGAGGCGAGGAAACAGGCCGTGGGGTGTTGTTTGTGGAGGGGGTGAGGAGGAGGCAGGAGGGGGAGGCGAACCTGACTCAGCTGAATGGACCAGCATTGACACAGACTCTTGGAAGTGGGTCAAGTCAAGAACCTCCACTCTGAACCGCACAGACAGTCAGAGTCTATTAATTCCAACCTGTGAACGAGCAAATTATCATAATATGTAAATTGATATCAAGTAATTATATTAGGCCATTAGAGGTGAAGCAGTTGAACGGTCTCGCCCTAAGTATCGACATCAGCTCAGTATGGCATTCCCCTCGACACATGATAATAATAATAATAATTATAATAATAATGATGATAAATAATTCTCCCCCTGGCACAGACAGAAATACTCCTCTGCAGGCTTTTCTAAACCAGGTAACAAGACTCAGATGTTAATCCTTTAAATGTGAGGAAGAGATGTTTATACATATTCATGCATATTAATGCCGCGCTGCACCCTGACCTGACAAGGGAGCTTATTAAATTCTGCTTCTTTAAAACCCGCCATGACATTCAGGAGACTAAATCCCGTCCTAACCTTGTTAGCTCGTGTAAATAACGGCGATGTTGGGGGAATCGCGGCGCCACACCCCCAGACGCAACCAGCCAGATGAAGATGTGTTTTGGCGTTTTCCAGCCGGGACAGTCAGTCAGAACAAAACGGGGAGGGTGCACTTTCATGCATGAAAAAAATCAGCCGGCTAGTATTAGTGATAAAAGCAGCGCTGGTTCCTCAAGATTCAAGATTCAAGATTGTCAAATATTCAATACAACAATGCAGCACCATTACCAGTAATGAAACTGGGGCCCGCTTGACATCACCGAAGCAAAATACAAGAAATAAAATAAAATAGAACAAAAATAAAAGATGAAAAACATAAAAGAGATATGTGGCGAAAACAGCCATTGTCACGGCGCCATCGTGGATCACTATCTTGTGATAATAATACTAATTAAAACGACAAAGGTGCAATAACTCAACAACTTACAAATGGAAGCTGTATCAATCTGGACTTTGCAGAATACAGAAAGCTTTATTAATCCCCAAAAGGCAATTCAGCTTCTACAGTCCACCATCTAAACATACAACCATTCACACAACAAAAGTGCATAGCAGGAGTAGCATGATAAGTGAAGACCTGTAGTGTTTAGACTCTATGGAAGACATTAGCCCTGCAGTGTGTCCCACCAATTTGTTTTGTGTAGACTTCGTTATCAGAGTGCGCCCACAAAGACCCCGATTCTGAACCTAATAAACTATAATAACACGCTTTGCAATGACGGGGAAAAAGTCCTGAGGGCACTTTGTATATTATGCAAATCCACAGGCCAGTAAATTACCAAGGCTTAATTGAGATAGAAAGAGGTCAAGAGCAACCAGGGAAGACTGCGGCCCCCGTTTCACTTTGATCCCCCAGATACCACGGCGGAGCTTCGTTGCTGGCTCCAAAGCAAATAACGATAGATTCCATTTGCACTCTCATTTTATTTTATTTTTTTCAAGTGCTTGTTTATTTATGGTTTTAAAGTTTGACCAGTGGGATCAAAAGGTTGCAAAGGAAGACGGCGGCGCAAGTCGAGGTGAGTCGAGAAGAAGGGAACGCTTTGCACGGGTAAATCTTTGCATGCAAGAGCTGGAGCAACTGCTCAGAGCAAAGTAATTACATTCACAGAGACTTCTGCTTCAATCTTCTGCTCCGCAAGGTCAAAAGGCTTTGCAGGGCCTACTGGGGATCTTCAGATTGCAATTGTACACTTTCAAATCTCCGCATTCATCTGGGGCTCTGAAATCCAAACTGAGTCAATGAGCACTTGAGTCCCGCAAAAGTAGAAAATACAAGCAGCCGCTCCGTAGACTTTACAAAGCAAAGTGGCTTTCAGGAAAACTTAAATAGAGTTGAGGTGAATCGAAAGATATAGATATATATACATCAAAAGCAATAATGTAACTCAGAATGTGAAAAATGTGAGACGCAACATAGGATCCAAGTCCATAGGATCTGTCCAGTACTGCTGCAGGACTCCAGTCTGATTGACATCACAGCGGGACGTTGTTTCATGCGAGATGAAACAAAGCGTGTACGACGCTGCAGAAGCCCAATTAGTTGGTGGAGCATAATTCAGCTGCCACTGTACTATCTGCAGTTATTATGTTTGTCATCAGTTCTCATGCCAGCTGGTCTTTTCCGACTGGGTGTGACTGTCCTTGAGTACATTTCGGAGCAGGCTACATTCATTATCTACTACGGCTCATCCTAGAAGGGTGGCAGTAAATTGCAACTGATCTACAGTATTGTTAGATAAAAAATAACCTGTATGAAGAGACTTAAAGACGGTTAAATGCTCAATACTTTTGCATAGTCACACCAATAGGCGGTTCAGGCTTCTGCGTCAATTTGATGGCGACAGCCCAGATCCTACATGGATGCTAATGCCGTTGCCTAAAGTGTACCTCCCCAGAAATGAAACCATGCATTGGGTGGTGTTGTTACAGAGCAAGCCAGACTGACAAGTAGAAATGGCTCGCACCAGCGTAGGCTATGTACGTAGGTAACAGCATCTATGTCCTGCAGAGGTATAAACTTCACTAATTTCAATAACTTTAAGATTATTGGTACCTACTGAGATAATAGATATAAATCATTCTATAAAATTGATCAAAGAAATATAGTTTCAGTCTCAAAAAGAATCATTAATTCTTAAAACATGCAGCAAATGTTACTCAAACAGACTCAATTCTTATCAGAATACGAGTCTGGTTTTTAACATGTATGACCACTGTTACACATTAAGCCCCATCCACACGTTTTGATTGGCAAACCACAAAGGGACATGTTCAAAGTAAAGAAGAAACAGGTCTGACATACTCCGTGAGAAGTGAGAAATTTGTTCTTGCTCCTAGGGCTGCAGGAACAAGAACAAGAAGGTCGTTCTGGTCAGGTCGTTTCTAAGTCACGAGAAACTCAAGTGCTGAACTCCAGGGAAGTCCTCATAGGCCCCTCCCACTGCAGCATACGTTGCACGTGCCAAGCATTGTGGGAGATACGGGAGACAGATGACGAGAGGCACTTCTCTTATTATTTTTGTTTTGACAACCTTGTCCGTTCATTCAGCATGGACCCACACGCAGTATGCCGATTTCTACCCAGGAGAGATTAACGGTCACACTGCGAATATTAGCATTTCAACACCTTGAGTGTGTAACCAGCATATGACTATCTTGTCATATGCCCCTCCCACCAGCTCATTACTCTTGTCATAATTACAACATATTATTTTTCTCCATAATAGTCTATAAGTCAGTTACTTATTGACCGTTATCATCTTTTACATCATTCCTAACGATAATAAAATATGGAACGTCACCAGACATGTCATGTAAAGACATCTTTAGTGGCGCTGCTGACACGACTAAACCCCTTAGAGACTTCTTTCTGTTCTAATCCCCAGAGACTCGGGCTCTTCATGAACTCTGACAGAACTTCCATGAAGCGCAGAACACCTTTTATTTGTTGCTGTGAGCCGTCCTAGGGCGTCTGCTCCGTTTGGATTAACAGACAGAACTCCTGATGAACTTCTGTCTATGAAGATGTCACATCAAGACACATGTGCAGCAATGGTATCTGATAAATGAAATAATAATACTGACTGTCCCACCGGCTCCAGAATCATTACGAGGGGTTTAACTGCTCATAATTCACACACTGTAATTGCATTTTGCGGGAGGGGGGGCTTTGCCTTCATTACTCCTGTTAAAGCCACATTCGCCATGCCTGTGGAACAGAAAGGGATTTGTACAACTTCACAATGAATAGGATATTAACTATTCACTGGATTTGATGGCTGTTACGCTGTAATGAGCCCAGTTTTTTTTTCCTCTTCTTCTCGTGGGCAAAATGACAGTGGGAGCATTACATATCTGTCTCGGCCCAGTGTGATTCACACTGACAATTCTCGGGACATCTGTAATATATTGTTGTCCGATGTGACGCCTTGTCGAGCACAGAGTAAGCCGCTCTCCAAGAATCCGACAATCAACATCCCTAAATCCGTTTTCATGGGACATTCAGTTTCCACATTTTCCATTTTTGGCTTCGTAGAAAGAACCAGCTTTAAATTCACTGAGACGGATAGACAAATAAACAAAATGGTTTTAGTTGCAGGAAAACAAAGCTTTTCTACCTTCAGGGCCCTCTTGAAGTCGGCCTAATGGTGGTTTACATCAAAGCTAATCTCGGAAACAGCCCGTCTCCGACAGCGAACCGGAGCGACGACCTCTCAGCAAAAATCCCTGCTGCCGAGTCAGAAAAACGCTGACTTACAGTACATTTAACTGTTACTTAGCACGGTAAGTTGACTAAGAACACATTCTAATTTACTGTGTTATGGCCTCAGGGAGGGACACACACAAACGCTGCCGTTAGCCACCAAGCAATTTCAGAAGAACACAATCAACACAAAAAAGTGCCAGCTTGGTGTTGTCCCGACTCAAACTGTACACTCATCTCATCTCCTCTCACGTGAGAGCCTTCAAAGACGATATGTGACGAAGTGATTCATGGTTTTACTGTAGAAACTAAACGGACAGCGCGTGACTTTGCTGTGGGCAATATGCAGCTGAATCTAAAGACACGTTTTCACAGTGACGGACAGTAAAGTTGTGCTGTATTGCAGAGGACTGGGAAGCTCTGAAGGGCCCTGCAGAGGGACACAGATGAGTGCAGCCGAGGCTCTAATAAGAGCTTTTACTGGGAACTGCTCATCCATATATTTCCTTCTTTTTCGTATTTTTTTTTTTTTTTTGTGCTTCCTTGTATAAACTGCAGAGCAAAGAGTTAGCGACAGTCTTTGAAAATATACTCCAGGGGGAATTAGCTGCTACTATACCAGGAGAATAAAGGGAATAAGAGATATATTGTAGAAGAGGAAGTTCGTATTAAATACTTTTCTTTTACTTTGTGGTGATAGAGATACCACATTTTATTTCTGGATTTATACAAACTACAGAAGAGCTTGATATGTTACTTGGGTTTAACCTGATTCTTATCCTGTCACAGAAATAATGACATGTTTTTAAATTCTGGACCCAGGTTTTTGGTGAAACTGACCTTTCAGTAGGGTTTGTACAGACTAGTCAGATTGTCGACTTCACTGCTGTACCGTGACGCTTTAAGCATCACGTTGACTAGTCACTAAAGATGAAGCCCATACTACCATGACATGTCAGTCCAGAAATACAACAAAAGTACTGCTGCCAATGCATCTGAAAAGGCTAACGGTAATGCTAGCAGAGGAACAAACGTCCTGTGGTAACAGAGAGAAGGAGGCTGCACATCAATTTGATAAAGTTATTAGACCTTTAGCTGCTACACTATCCCATCTAACAACACTCTGTGGAGTACTATTAAATGCTACTGATGGTGCTGAGGTGCTGCATGTTTTCATACAGGCTATACATATCTGCAGCTCACAGCATGCAGCACATGAGCTGTCTGTTCTCAGCAGATGGATTCAGGTCAAGGATATAGATTTCATTATTTTCTAAAGACGTCATCAGAGACTAGTCAGTGTCAACTCGACTTTTATCACAGTTGACTTTGGAAATTCTGAAGTTCTATTACTTTCATACTGGTATATAACATTTTTAAGGATTTTGAATATTTTGACTTAATGTCCGCCTGTTTTTATACACGCTATACATATCTGCAGCACACGCAATGTAGCACATGAGCTGTCTGTTCTCAGCAGATGGAGTCAGGTCAACTTTCAAAACTCTGAACTCGTGCAACAACCACCTTACACTGGATCAGAAATGCTTTGTACAAGTCATTTTTAACCTCTGCTCACCGCTCCGGCGCAGAACCTAGCAGTGTCAGAAACTTCACACTTGCATCATATTCCAATACGTCGCTTGCACCAGAGACAAAGCGTCATGAAAACATTTTGCTGGAAAACTACAAAAGCCTGACTGTTTCTCCAATACATTAGACACCTCATTAGGCATAAACAGCTGTGGGTCGCTTCAGCTTCTCAGTGCTGCCGAGGCAAATTCATGCATTTATAACAGTAAACAAGGCCCTTTGAGTAAAGCTACTGTTCTAGAAAAAGATTATTACTAAAGGCATGCTCCTACTTCATCATAGCAGCAACCAGGAGCACAAGGTGGCTGAAGCACAGCTTAACTCAACATCCAGAATAAGACTTCAAGGGGTATTTCACAGCTACACAGAGAACACTTCATGATACATTCAATTGTCATGCATTTGAAAGAAAGCCATGATTTATTAGTAATTCCAAGCTTTGGCTCTGTTGGGGGGAGGGTCCTCTGTGGATCATCCCAGATACTTGATCAGTTTGGGATCTAGTGAATTTGGAGGCCAGGTCAACACCTTGTGCTGACCTTCACGTTTTTTTTAGTTGTTCCTAAAGTGTTTTTGTGTGTGTGTGTCTGTGTCAGGCTGAATCAAGCTGGAAAACATACTCCAGGATGACCCTGGTTCACATTATCTAGTCAACGTTGTTTATGCGAAGTCCTGCTTAATGTCCTATAAAGTTTCCTTCATGGTCTTCTTAGTGTAAACTCCTACTGTAAACTTTCCTGGACCCAAGGGCCATTCCTCTCCCCTAGCCTCATAAAAACCTGACCTTTCCTTCACAGCATCTTCTCCCTACATCATCTCAGGACCTTGATCCTGCCTCAGGAGATGCTAATCCAGTTCTAAGTTGCAAGAACTCATTCTCTTCTCATCCATCACTGTCATGTTTGGATCCGACCCCATCACACCCCAGACACAACCAGTTCCTGCTGGGGATGGCTGCTGCCATCAAGGAGTGTCATTGCTATGGGGTGGGAGGTGTCTGGTCTGGTCTAGGTGGGTGCTACATGTCTAAGTAACATCCACACCAATGAATGCCAGGTCCAGAAGTTTCCCAGCAGAACTTGTCACAAGATTATTGATGTTATTCACTTCTTCTTCACTTCTCCATAATGTTGTGGCTGATTGTGTACTTACAACATGGACACATTTGAACATAGCTGTTTACATAATCTGGCTGAAAATTCATTAGGGCATTAGGTTATTATTCTAAGATTCTGATTATTAGTGGCTCACTGATGCATTTAAACGCTGATTCTCTCTAATATTTGCTACTGTGGTGACATCGCTAAAAGAAAAATCAAGCAAAATCAATGCATTCTTAGATCTCAGGAATTGCTTTGACGACGCTATGAAAATAAATCCAAACCAGTTTCCCATTCGAGTCCGGCCTCCCATCCTGAAGAACTGGATTTTACACGCGTGGATCTAAACTGATGGGTGAAAGGGTTTGAAGTGAAATCTGGCTTCCAGTTACATGTGAAAGTGCAATCACGCAGGCATACAGCGTTTTAGGAAAATGCTGTTATTGGACGTATTAGAATAAAAGAATCTGACTCAGAGAGTTCCACTGGGGCAAAGCAGTGCACGGCAATAAAACTGAAAACGTTTGTCAAAATGCAGCAGGGATAGTCGTGTGGAAGCAAACGGTTTATTTGCTCCAACTCTTTCAATATAGCTGCTTGTTACCTCTTCCTCCTCTCTGGTGACTTCTGTCTCAGTCAGCCTTTACTTTTCAGATGTACTAAAATACCTCATTTTGAGTCTCCAAATTTTTTGAACCAGCCTTTACTTGCAAAAAAAAAAATCCCATCTCCTGCTTCCTGCTTCGATTCTTTCTGCTTATTTTTGTGCTGATAAAGGTGATGCCTCAGATTCAGTGAGACATGATCTGCCAGCCTTATCAAGGAGCCTGATAAGAACATCAGCGGCACCGTCATGCTGCGCTCTGCTCTCTACTTTTTTATACATTTATATAACGAGTCATTGCGCATTCTTCACCCATGAATAACGAAACAACGCTTCATTTTAAGAGTAAACATGGAAATTCCCAGGGCTGACGTTCTGAGGTTTTTTTCCCCCGTCAAAGCTGCAGCAGGGTTTCTCAAATCAAATCAAAAAGCAGCTCTGTGTTTGTCAGGACGAGGCTCCAACCTCTGTCAAGACGCCACATCAAGGGCCGCAGCGTTCATAGTCGCTGGGCAAGGCAGAGCCGGTGCAGATGAATAAATCAATCAGGTGTCACAAACATCAGTGGAACACCCAGCAGCAGTCAGCAACTCCTCCACGCAGAAGGTTAACTCTGGCGGATTGGGAACACAAAGAGAAAGAGAGGCGGTGTGTCTCTTACATAAATACAGTTTTTAACTGAAAGCAAGGAATTCTTTCACCCTTTCACTAGCAAATATTGTGGTGTCCTTTGACAGGTTTAAAACAACATACAGAGTCCCTAGAATCCCATTTTCTAGTCAACTCCATGCTAAAAAAAAAAAAAGAGGTGGTCAATTATTTTCTCCCTTTGTCACTGGTGCACAGAAAGTAATTCTTTTCCTGAGTGAAATGTATTCGAGTTGCTCTTTTGACATTTATTTATAGCTGGAATTAAGCTTCTGCAGAGATATAGTCGACGTTGACTTATAAAGCCATGTAGAGAAGGGGATTATGGGTAACTGCAGGTCACATTACTGAACAAAGTTTGCACATATAAGTAACCAGAATCTGAACTAAAACATTAAGTGGTCCAACTGGAGCTGGATCAAAACAATTTCAAATATGTTTAATACTAGTATAATAGAACTAAGCAGTATGTTTTAAGCAGAAAATGCAACTTTGATGATTCAATACTGCAACATGTAGTTAATCTATTCTAAAAATATTTGAATCTGAACTCCTTTTTTAGATTTCCGCGAGTAATGAAATCTATATTCTTGACCTGAATACATATGCTGAGAACAGACAGCTCATGTGCTACATACTGTGAGATGCAGATATGTATAGTCTGTATGAAAACATGCAGTACCTCAGCACCATCAGTAGCATTTAATAGTACTCCACAGCGTGTTGTTAGATGGGATAGTGTAGCAGCTAATGGTCTAATAACTTTATCACATAGTTGATGTGCAGCCTCCTTCTCTCTGTTACCACAGGACGTTTGGTGAAGTCAGACCGTTCCCCTGCTAGCGTTAGCATTAGCCGTTTCTCATTTAATCCTTTTTGCCTACATTTTAGAAAACAACATGAAAGCACCTGTCAGAATCTGTGCAAAAAAAACATTTTATTCTCGTCTTTTGTTTTGAGGCTGTTAGCAGACGATCACTGCACCATCATTACCAGACCCCATGCCTTTGTGCTTCTCTCGCCTCCCCTTAGATATTCAAAAACAAACAATGACCCGGAGCCCCGTGAAGGAGAGAGAGCAGACTCTGAACTGGCTCTCTCAAGGCTCCTGAAGGACCCGCCATCATTTAGTGGAACTGCTATAGCTGAGAGTAGCAGGCTGATTAGGGGTTATTTCCGGGCTGTAAATCCACATAATGATGTTTTCCACTTTTCACAAAGGGCTGCTCTGTTCTCTGTTTACATAGTGCACATCATGCATCTTTAATATTTCAGCACTCGTCTGTTTGGGCATCTGGGAATATCTAGTCATCTATCAGAAACTGCACATAAGTCACTTTCTTCCTGCGCATGCAGTGTTGGAAAAGGTGAACTGGCAAGTGTGTGAAATGTCAGAGTGATGTGTAAGGAATACCTCAGTGTCCTAAAATGACTCATATCCTCTCCATACAGCAGAAAACAACTGAAAACAACTGCACAAGAAACTCAGTGACTGCTTTCCAACAAACATGAGGTGTGACGTGAACAATGATTTTGATCGGACTTGTCTGAAACCTGCAAACGTCAAGTTGAAAACAGAAGACTGTTGACTCGGGTGTTGCCAGATGTGAGCGTACGATCACGGCTGTTAAATATTTAATTTACAATCAGAGATCACCATATGGTGGTTTTCATGTACACAGCTGAAGATGGATGTCTCTAACGTTCCTGTGTTTCACGTCTTTAACGTGCCAGATGTTTCGTGTTGAAGCGGAGATGATGTGATTATGGAGGCGTGGAGTGGAGGTCAATAGGTTACCAAAAACATTAAGGTTCATTTTCTGGGGATCCTTAGGACGCACAGCACATTTGGATATCTGACCATTATACTACTGTAAGGAGGAAAACTTGAGCCTAGCAGTGGTACTATACACTAATCAGCCACAACATTATGACCACTGACAGGACACACAGTTCAGTGTTCTGCTGGGAAACTTCTGGACCTGGCATTCATTGGTGTGGATGTTACTTAGACATGTAGCACCCACCTAGACCAGACCAGACACCCCCACCC
>JASGAT010368399.1:0-11359 GCA_030220025.1 Chelon auratus | reverse complement strand
GCCCAGTGGGTCTTTGTGGCAAACTAGCACTGGTTCATCAAGTGTCTGGAAATACTTCACTCATCTTGAAGCCCATGGTACCGTCACATGCAAAATATGTAAGTCAGTCCTGAAATACAACAAAAGTACTACTGCAATGCACACTCATGCCCGAAAAGTCATCTGCTAATGCAAGGAGAGGAACGGTCCAAGTCCTCTCGACAGCAGTCAATTAACAACTTCATCAAACGCCCTGCGGTAACAGAGAGAGAATCAACAATTTGGTGGTGAATTTCATTGAGATATTTTAGATACTAGACCTTTAGCTGCAGAACACGAGGAAAGTGCATTTTTTTTTTACTCCAGCCACACTATTTAATCTTACAACACTCTGCAGAGTACTATTAAATGCTATTGATGGTGCTGAGCGTCTGCCTGTTTTTATACAGGCTGTACATATTTGCAGCGCACAGTATGCATGTATTCAGGTTAAGAATATATAGATTTCATTGTTGCAAAGCATTACTTTCTACTGTGTTTTTATTAGGTACATCATCAGAGACTAGTTGGTGTCGACTTGACTTTTGTCACATAACAGTCGACTTTCAATAATCATCAATATCATCAATAATCCTGTCTCACCTATTCCTATATCATCTATATCTCATTTCTAGTTTGATTACTGCCTCTGAAGAGATAATCTTTTAGTTTTTTTTTTAATTCAGGAAAGTATTTAATGTATCGTAATGCATAATTGTCTTTATGGCACTATCCTCATTTTATAGTCCGTGATACTCCAAACGCAAAACAAAACGCGTGCTAAAGAGTGTAAAAACGTGAATTCAATTTGGGCAAAGAGCATAAATCTACAAACCGTCGGTGACAATGCGCCGCTTTAAAATAAAAGCCCTAACTAGTGCGGCCGCGAGGGGAAACGTATAAAAAGACAAAACAAATATAGTGAGTTCACCGAGTCAGTCAGAGCCGCAGGCAGCGGGCTTCTCCCCGCGGCTGTGACACCAGTATTAGGCAGACAGAGCAGAGGATTGCCGCCCCACTGGGCCCACATGACAGGGCTTTAACTCCTCCATCCCATTCCAGGCCGGCCCTACTGTTAGGCAGCCTAATTGAATCCCAGCACAGAGAGCACAAGGCCCTATACATTAGAGTTTTGTCAGCAGGACTTGGGATAGCGCCTGAACCGCTTCGCTGCTTCATAATAGGGCTGTTACCTACACCAGCCACATATGGAAGGTGCATGCAAGCAAGAGAAAGACTTATGAATACCCACACGAGGAGTACAGTGAAAAAGATACCAACACGTGGACACACACTCACCATTTTCCTTCCCTTTTATTTCGTCTTCATGGCTTATTTTTTCTGTACTCCATCTCGGCTCTATTTCACCTTAACACTCCTCCTCTCTGCATGGACCCACGCTGTTCCCTACCGCGCGAACACACACAAAGCCGTTCTGATTCTGCTGAAAGGGTTACATTTTATTTTCTTCTCCGTTGCACTTCCAAAACCCAATCATTGTTGGCCTCGGCGCAGACGCCCGTGGGGTGATTTTACTCCGAAAACCCGTGGAAGCGGCATTTTCCAGGACTTGCGCCGAGAGGTCTGACGGGGTGTTTTAGAGTGCAGAAGCATGTATTTAAATTAGACATGGTTTTTAATTATTTTGTCGCAGTGTAATTTTCTAGCTGAGGGCGGTCGGGCTCCTTGCTGAGGTTTGCGTTTCCATAATTCCCCAGCACCTCCGAGAAGGCACAGTCTCAAACGTCCTCCCGTGACGGGCCGCATATATTAGCCGAAACCGAAATGTCAGCCGTAAAGGTCTCACCTGTGTTCCGTCGCGGTGCTCAGCGTGTTCAGTCGCCTTTTCCCCACGAGAAAAGGCGACTGTTCAAATCCAAATGTTCCAGTTAAATCATGAACAGCCAATAAACATAAAAAAGCAGATGCCTCCAAGCGAAAACAGTAGAATTCAATAAAATATGATCAAAACTGGTGAACCATCATAATGTAAAGAGGTCATCTATGTTGTAACATGCACAATGACTGAACTTTTTTGTTCTCTTTAGGGAGGTGCAGCCTGGAGGTATTTCCTACCTCCTGTCCTCGGGTCTAAAGAGAAGCATGTGTTTGTTATAGGAGTCTGAATAGAGAAGGTGGAAACCCCAGGGTCCTCCTTAATCCACCTCCATTGATTTCAGATGCTCTCCTACTTATCTCTCCTCCACAGTTAAGGAAAAGACATTATTAGCCATTCTCTCAAGCAGCGACTCCAAATTAAGACAGCTTGAAGAACAAAACAAACGGACGACCAAATCAATGGAGTTTGATGAATTTTGAATGTTGATGGCTCATTATTTTTTAAACGACCGTTGGGGGTTAAAAAGGTGACATAACTTATAAGCTACTCGGGGAGCACGGACGACTCAAAGGCAGTTAAAGTTCCTGGTTGGTTAAATCAAGCGCCTCCTTCAAGCGGCTCAAATTTAGGACTTCCATTTTCAAAGCCGTATATATATATTCCTTCGGCCGGGCCTGAGCCTCGCCATTTTCCGTGAATCACAAGCCCGACCAGGCGTGCCGGCAATAAACTGCGGCTTTAAAGATGGAGGGGAGAGAGAGAGAGAGATGCGGGCTAATGGAGCGCAGGGGAAGATGGAAGGTAAGAGCGGCAAAAAAGAAAGACGCCGTCTTTCACTTACAAGAATTGGAAAACAAAAAGAAGGAAAAGCTGTGCGTGCGGTATTACTTTATGCTACAATGCCCTTTGTCTTGCTTTCATTAAATAACCGCATTTGCAAGATATCCTTTCATTTTTAGCTTTATATAATATTTGCGTTGGATTGTCTCTGAGGGGAGCTGAAAAGTAAACTGACGAGAGATGTTCAAGGACAATAGGGAGAAAATCCCATGCGGCAACCTTCGGGCTGCAAAAGGGAGTGTAGACGCTCCAACGTGGAGAAATCCATATTAAGAAGCCCAACTTAACAGCAGAAATATAACGCCCACTTCGCACCCACTCACCCTTTTTGAGGTAGCTAGAAGATAGGCGGAGCCTGGCGCTGCAAGATGGCGACGTCGAAAGGCACCACACTGAGCTTCAAACCACTAGCGCAGTGTTTGTCCGTCAAAAAATCTGATTGCAAGAGCCAGTATGAATCTACTAAACAGATATACAATCATCAATATGTAAACCAAGCACTATACTACATAATGTGCTTAAAGAGTTGCTCTTAAAGCCGTGTGCATACATTAACAAACCCAGTGAATTGTTGAATATGCTAAAATATAGCGAAATATGCACACATTGAAGCTTGTAGACAGTCCTTCTGTAAGCTCTTATATCTGTGTTGTTTGTCCTGGTCCCGATACCAAAAAAAAAAAAAAAGATTAAATTTTTATTATTTCAACAGTGAGACTAAAGCAGACTCAAACAGACTCGGCGAGAACAGATTCCACACAGTTCTGCTGACAAAAGCGAATATGAGCTAATGCCTTTTTGCCCCCCTTCTCGTCGTCTAATCTATTGCCCAAGGTAATCTAGGGATGTGTGTTAAAACAGATCAATTTGTCTGAGAGATTTCACCTTCTGATTGGATCCAATAGCGTGTGCGGACGCCGAGCTGCATTTTAATGCGAGTCGGTTTTGAGTGCCGTCGGTTGCGCTCGCAGTGGTAACTCGGTTGGTGAGCAGAAGGTAATCATCCAAATAATGGATTTCCTAAGGCAAAGAGAGACTTCAAGAGATCAGTTTTAAATGTATCTGGGGTCCACCTTTTTTCCCACATGATTTTCCCTCTGTTTTGGCTATCTTATAAACTTTTACAAAGATTTAAACAATATGAGGGATAGACTGAGAGACAAAAAAGTAAAAAAAACAACAACAACAACAAAAAAATGCTTCCTAACAGGATACTAGAGAGAAAAACAACAATGGAACAAAGCTGACAGTATTTTCAAAAAGATTCCTTAGACATCATTTGGTGCTATATGCTCACTCTTCACTCAGATTCCAGATATAAAATAAATATTAAAGGTCCCATATGTAGGGATTAACTTCACCTAGTGGTGAGACTGCAGATTGCAACCAAATTTGCCTACCATGACTGCTAAAAACATCTTTCTTTGGAACAAGTGTTTGTTTTTTTCTGTTCTGGACTGGACCATGAAAACATGGCGGTCCAACGTGGCGGGCTACATTCACTCTCTCTATAATGGGCTCAGTCTAAGCTATCATCCCAACAATTCCTATTTTCAGACGATTATACACTAGTCAAAACATTAATGGTATAAAAAACAAATATAACACTAGCAACTATCCATGGTAAAAGATACTAAACGCCAACAGCCATGCTAGGAGCTCTTTGAAACCATTCAAGCTTCACAGTGGTAAGATAAATGCTAATGCCATTAGCTAATGCTAATTCTAGCAGAGTCAATATTTGCTCCCTTCAAAAGAAACTTGTGAAACTCATGTACGCAAAATACTTGTAGTGTTAGCATCAGAAGAGAACACCGCTGCTAGGCAACCGCTGGCACCGAGAAGCCAGTGAAGCTAACTGTTTAGCAAGCTAATGACGTACAAGTTGTCAATAGAATATGGACTTTTCTTGTGAACATGCTAAACGACATATCAAGGCAGCTAACATGTCCGCAATCTTTGTTTTGCACATTAACATTTGCTAATACTCTTAATGCTATAAGTTTTGCATGCTTTAATTTTTTATTTCATTACAAAGTTTCTATTTTTCTACCTTCTCTGAAACAAACAGCAGCATAATTCTGTTCATATTGATGAAAAACGGTAACTATAAAGCACTTTTTCCTGAACATACAGTTTCTTTATTGTATTTTCTGCCACTGCGACTTCCCTGCATGGCCACTAGCCTCACACTCTGATTGCCACAATCAAGCTCTCTAATAGAAATGCCAGCAACAAATGGTGCAGACCCCCCCAAATGCCCCGAAGTTAAGTGAAAAGAGAGGAAGATAAAGACTGAGAAAGTCGGCGGAAGTAAGCTGTAGAGAGGCTCATCTGGCACCGAGTCCCCGCGGGCTTCCACAGGAGGATGCGAGGAAGGTGAAGAGCCTCTCTGATCACGTTTAATTCCCGTTTTTATTGGCCGTGCCACTGAAGGAAGCCTTTGTTACACACAGGCTGACAATCATCACATGGGAGAGGGAGGCTGAGCACACAACAGACCGGAACACTAAATGAGAAATACTACGAGACAAGCTCAGCTGCAACCGCTCTCTTTTCATCTCCACATCCCTCGGTTCTCGTCTCAGTTTACGACTTCTTGTGAAGCAACTTAAATGTGGAAATTGGCCACATTTGCATTGTACTGTATTGAATAAATATTCCAATCATTTTTTATTCAAACGTCCCTTAAGCTGAGAGGACAGTGTTGTTTGACAAGTGTTTTTATCTCACACACAACAAACTGGTGCATTTTCCATTGATTAAAGTATAAAGAAATATAAAACAATGTATCCTCTATGAGCAAAAATACTAAAATCAAATGCTGCTGTGACTTTAAATCCCCTGACAGTTTTCTTGTTTTGGTTTCCACTTCGGTAGCTTCAGTAGGTTGTGAAACTCACCTTATTCAACTCTGTCTGCCGGTGTCATATATACAAGCTTCTGATTCAGTTTGTTCCAGTGTCTTCACTGGACCCATATAATATTCATGTGGAGAGAAATATTTAAACCTAATACTTCATGCTTTTCTTTTTTTCATCATCATTTTATCCACATTTGGCCAGAATGTGTGTGTGTGTGTGTGTGTGTGTGTGTGTGTATATATATATATATGTATAGGAGATGCTGCCTGTACAATGTACACATTTACACATCCACAGAGTTCGCAAAGATGATACTCACATATATCAGTGTTAGAGACAGTCTAAGCTTGACCACTGCTCTTTTTAAAAAATTCAGTTTTGCTTTGTTTTGGTCTGGTCTGGCTGCATTATGTGCTGCGGTTTACGGGATACACCAGTCAAAACAGTATGCTTGGGATTCACTTGGGTGTTATTTCGTGAACCCCTGTAAACATTACTCATTCGCCTCCTTTTCCCACACACTGTATCTCTCCCTCCTCGCCAGTCTGGTCACGANACCCCGCCCTGCCTCTCATTCCGCCTTGGGCTCACATTGTGTATTCATTAAACATTAAAGAGTCCCCGGCTTGTCTCGTCATTAGGCCGCATTACTCCGCTCTGCGCTTTCTGACATTGGTCACAGTCTGATCGGTAATCTGGTCTGAAATGATGCAGGATTTCCTTGCGGGGGCCTCTCTTCCTCGAGTTGGCTGAGAGGCGGAGACAGATTTCACTTGCAGTGGGCATCTACGGCTCGTTGAGATGTGTCCGCAACCAACGACTGCAACTGCCGATGACTTGCCCACCATGGCTGCGACCAAATTCGACAGACCAGGGTTGCTCCAAATTCTGAGCTCGGGGATTTGGCAGGGCATGGGGCATCACAGCAATGCATACAGAATTGCTGTGTTGCACTACCTAATGAAGATGGAAGAGGACAAACAAGAAAGTGACTGAATTTCTGTGCATTTTCTAAAAACCAGGCCAGATAAAAAACTTTTGGTTTGGGGCCTCTATGCCCTGAAGAGCAAATCCTTTGTGGTGAGGCTGCATCAGTCCCAGATTTCATCAGACTTGTATTCTGAAATAGTTTGAAATAATAAAAGAGCTCAACCAAAAGGTCCAGCAGTCGCAAATGTGTCGCCACAGATGATAAGTCGCGGCAGTAGTCAAAAGATCTTTCGGTTAATGCACCAGGTGTCTTGCAGAAATGATGTGAACTAGTGTCCCTGGAAGTTTAATGAAAAGAAATGTCTTGATCCACGTTTGAGAAAGATAGGATACTACAATTCTATAAGGAAACTAGCAAAATAGTGACTTCAACGCAATAGTATGACGACATTTGAGAGCTGCAACGTAGGCCATCACAATATCCCCAAACCCTCAAATGTATTTTTTGTCCAAAAGACCAGTTAGTGAACTTACTAGACTATAAAGTCAAGAGAAACAAACAATTCTTACAACGGACAATCTGCCAACTTAACTGGGGAGCAGATTCATGGAATAACCGAAAATATGTCAAACGAATCGTTCAGTACCGCTACGGGAGTATGTAGCTCTGTTACAGAATGTTCGTTTGTGTGGCTAGCCTGCTGTTAGCCTTATTTGGTGTTAAAGATGTACAATACGGCAAGTTGTTGTAGGCAAAGGAAGTATCTGAAATTTAGTTGAAAAGGCTCTTGACACAACTTTTGTGTCCTAGCCGCCGAACCAAGACACATAGCAGCTAGCTACACGCAAGTAGCTAGCTACACGCAAGTAGCTAGCTACACGCAAACCAAATTTGTTATCTCAACCGACATTATAATGAAATAACAAGGCCTGCTTTAGGATTAAGCATTTTTAAGGGCCTGAAAATAGTTTCTTTGGTATGCTTGATATGTGATAAATCCAGGGTTTTTGGGGTGCGCCCAGCCGCAAGAGGAAGGTAACTACAGTGGGTTCATAGAGGGGCAAACCATGAACCCACGGCAGGATGTTGGAGGATGTGCAGGGACTCCGTTCTGCAGAGGCGGTTCATTAAATAATAACTGCTCAAACAATCCGTTTTGCCACAGGCTTCCCCAGGTTCACCTTGAGGGAAGGCGGAACGCGCCGTTCTGGATTTGCGCATGTTACCAGCATACTGATACATGGATGAGA
This sequence comes from Chelon auratus, assembly GCA_030220025.1. Taxonomy (NCBI): domain Eukaryota; kingdom Metazoa; phylum Chordata; class Actinopteri; order Mugiliformes; family Mugilidae; genus Chelon; species Chelon auratus. The sequence goes on along the minus strand of JASGAT010368399.1, from coordinate 3,616 downwards.
GGTGACTAATTTCTAATCACGTTTAATGGGATTTATCCGCATGTAGGAAAGGTATTCCAATAAATCTGGTGCACAGGGTGATTTGTAACCAGGTACTTTTTTTTTGTAGATAATGATAATTAACAAAGACAACAAGGTTGAAAACGTAAATAACCTCCGTAGCCCACTCCTCATGCTCCTCATCCTCAAGTCAGCCGTCAACCAGAACGGAACCCATCTCTACACCACTCACTCAAGAAACTTCATCTGCCAACTTATTCATTGTCCAGTAACAGCATTATCCCCTTCATCATCCCATTATGGCGCATGGGACTGGATATTGCGCAACAATTCATTATGAGGGCTATGAGCTGACATTTCCCCTCCGGAGTGGCTCATTTATTTGGAGCACCTTGATGGCAGCGGCAGCCGTTAAAACTGGCGAGCCAATTCACACGCGGGGAGCAAGTTATTGTGACAGCCAGCCGCCTAATTGTTCATTTGAGGTAATCACCCGACAAGTCAGAGCAATTTCGAGCACAATGCCAGAGACTAATGGAGGCGGACGTGCTCGCTTGATGAGATCAGAATCACGGAGCCGCCCGTCTGCTGAGTGCCAGGGGCCCCGGAGAGGGCATCTCTCTTGATACTCAGGGAATTATCTTCACCTCTGTGGCATGACTGAGCACTCCTTAGGGGGGTGTTGAAGGGAAAAACGCAAGACAGTGATAATATTACCATATATGTGTCAGCAAAACTGCACCAAACGGTCTAATCCGTCTTCACAAAAGGGAAAATCCACTCAAGACGAGGCCGAAAATTTATTTTCACACCCCAATCAAGATGCTTTGTGGAGCTGCCAGCGTGAGATGCATACCTCCCTCTTAGCATGCAAGAAGACACTCCTGCCACTGCTCTCTCTCTCTTTCTCTCTTTCTCTCTCTCTCTTTCTGTATTGGTGTGTGTGTTTTTGGGCGGTGGGGGCATGTGATGGATGACCGTGCAGTGCCGGGGCGTTCTCAGTTTAATTGTGATGTCAGTGCATGTCTGTGGCAACCCCGGCGGTGAGCGGTGACAGACAGGAGTGTTTAGATGTGTGTCAACGCGACTGCGTGTGTGTGTGTTTGGGTGTGTGTGTGTGTGTGTGTGTGAGAGCGTACGTCTTAGTCTACAGTGTACCGGGAGGGGAGCACTCTGACACGATGTTGCAGGGGATTTTCAGCCCGGGTCCCGGAAACTCCAGCGCGCACTCTCCGGGGACGGGGTTTGAGGAGTTTGGCGAAAATGCCAGCTGATCGGGGAAGTGGAGAAGTCGGACAAGTGTCGGGTTAGCTCGGAGGAGGTGTCATGAAGACAGGAAAACAAACAAGTCGAACTGCAATGAGTGTGTTCACATGTCTTCCAGTACCTTCCACTACCCGATTCAACACACATTTCATGCTCTCTAACCTAAAATCATTACTTTTTACAATATTATTTACCAATATTACTTACTTTCCATATGACTGATGATACATCTAAGATGCATAAATACTGAGCCACACATGAGGGCTGCAGTTCCTCAGGATGATCAGAGGGTGGTGCTGTTGAACCTGAACTTCCCAACACTGTTCCCTTAGACGCAAAGTGATAATGCATATTGCATTACATTCAGACAGGACAGAGTGTCAAACCAAGGCACGTGGGGAAATCATTATTTACTCTGAGGATTATTGGAAAAGAAATCATTTTAAGAAAATATTCTATTTTAGGCGCAGCGTGTTTGAGTAGTTCATCCTGAGCCAATCATATGACATCGAGGGAGGCTGTAACGGCTTGTTACATTCGATGACTTCTCATGTTAATGTGAAATGTTAAGATATACAATGATGTTTTACTAAAGTTATAGAAATGTAAGGCGCTCTCAAGGGTAGTTATTTGCAGCTATGATCTATCAAGGAACAAATCTGTTACATAAAACAAATCCAAACTATACAAGGATATTCTAGCATCTCCTGCCTTCTTGCTATTCTGCTCAGGTTTGGAAAACCAGGAGTCATGTTGTTTGTAAGAGAGTGAGAGTCAGTCAGTCTGTCTCAGGAGCCAGAGTTTTTTTTTTTTTTTTTTTCNAGCGAACATAGTGTGGAGTTCTTCAGGGAGAATATGTAATAAGAAACATCGCTGCAGCTTCTCCTCCTTTCGAGGGACTAAGCTGTTCTAGACACACGGATAAACAGACAGGCTGACTTGACTGGACGGAAATAGAACTGACCAACTGCGCCCATCCCGTGCCAATTTACCCGTACGAACATGAGGACGGCAGAGGATGCCAGATGTGAGGAGGAGAAAACATCCTTGAATCTCGCCAGACGGAAAATGGAATCAACATGCTTTTCGTGTCAAAGTGTGGAAAAAGAACAGACGACTAAATATTACTTGAAAAGCCCCATCCAGATATGAAGCGTTTTGGCCATCGTCCCTCTCTTTGAGGCTGACGGTTGGTTACTGGTGGACGTTCCAGGCTCTCGTTGCCTAGGAAACCTCAAATCCGACATCAAAAGTTTCAGGGTGCAACAAGCAGAACGTAAAAACTTTGCAAGTGTATGGGTGGACCGCTCTTTATTCGCACTGGCTACATGTGGGTCCACCCAACACTCCAAGCCTAGCTACCAGGATGGTCAATTTGGCATCAGGAACCAAAGTACTACCCTTGGGGACCCCTACCCTCAACACTATCAGTCCTTCCCATTGGTTGTCACCTCTTTTGCGTTACTTCAACGTTGAGATTACGTCTTGGCATTCTCCCACATGGCGTCGCCAATGGTTTTCTCAGTCAATCAGTCAATGACCTCTTGTCGCCAAATCGCTGCTAGCTACTTCCTTACGCCCTTTGAGAATGTTACAGAAAATCAGCTTTGCGCCCCAAAAGATTGCAACAAATAGAGCCTAAAAATATTGCTAGTGTATGGGTGGGTTGCTGCTAAATTTGGGTTTACCCAACGCTCAAAGCCCACTATGAGGATAGTGGATTTGTTGATTGGTTTCCTTGCAGTAAATGTTTGGGGAACCCTACCCTCAACCCTATTAGTCCTCCCCATTGGTTGTCACCTCAAATGCGTTGCTTCACCATTGAAAATACCTCTTGAAACTTATAGTCACATCCTACACTGCCAAACTAAGCAATTGTTGACCTGGACCTAGGGTATTATTTGAATTATTTGGGCTGAAACGATTCGTCGAGTTACTCGATTAACTCGATTACAAAAATTGCTCGAGGCAAAAACTCTGCCTCGAAGCATCGTTAAATTCCTATGACGCGCACTATACGCGCAGGGATCTGATTGTTCCACACGGACCGTTGTTTTGGAAGCACCTATGCAAGCACACCACTAGCGCGTGATACATTTTGAATTTAGTTAGCGCGATGGCGGAGAGTAAAGATGCCCATAAACGGCAAAAAATGTCTAAAGTTTGGGATCATTACATTCTAAAAAAGGAAGAGAACAAAGTACAGTGTATATACTGCAAAGTAGACCTGGCGTACCACAGCAGTATAAGCTCAAATGATCCAGCATCTAAACAGAAAACATCCACATGCTGTTTCACCAAGCGTCGCTGAAACAAGGTAACGTAACCTAAACCTATACATTAATGTTCG
>JASGAT010368380.1:0-26376 GCA_030220025.1 Chelon auratus | reverse complement strand
TATATATATATATATGTGTGTGTGTGTGTGTGTGTGTGTGTGTGTGTAGTATTAGTTAAGATATACTCTGTGTATCAAAAAAATAAAGGCTATGGTATATTATTGCATATAACCTTAGTAGATTGTTATTAGTAGTGCAAATAATTACAAGTTTGCACTAGAGTTGGTTGCCAATCTAGGGCTCAGGACCCTGCAAAGTGTCCCAGTATAAATCTGTGAGGTCATGAGATGATGACAGGGATAAAAGGGGGAAGCAATCTGAGCTTGGTATACTAACCTTTTACACAAAACACAAAGTATATTGGGGATCGATGGGTACGTAATTGTAAAATAACATAAGTGATTGCAGCTCTTCCTAAGTGGGACATGAATGTACCAAATTTCCCAGCAACAGATCCAAAGATTTTCTCCAAAAACCATAAAAGTCAGTCTATGGTAAAGTCAGAGGGATTCATTTGGATTAAAAGTCATTTAAACTCCTTCGTCTTGTAAATATTTCCGTCCTGACCAAAGCCTTCAAGTCAAGCTGCCAAGTACATCTAAAGACAAAGTCCAATTTCAAATTCATTTTCAGATTTGTCTATCTTTATTTAATTTTTGTGAAATTCTGCATTCCTTTACGACCTCCCAACAAGTATTTAAATATGACAAATTCATAGCTGAAATGTTGCATTGACGGAATAGATGGAAACAGATTTTCGACATCTCAGATGAGACAAAGGATCTCTTACTTTTTTCTGTCATAGGCCAAACTAATTTGATATTTAAGACTACGTTATCATTTCTAAGATCATCATTTGAAATGTTAAATCTTAACATTGCATAATATACAATTAATATACAATTAATAATAGCCAAATGTGAAATAAATCAGTATGCAGCATTTGTTCTTATGTACAGTACTTAAGCAAATGCAGTTACTTTCTATCTATAATCACTAATTCCTTATATTTTTTATATCCATCTTTTGTGCACGTATCAGTCTACCAGCTTTACAGTTTCTGCACTTCACAATAGCACAAAAGGGTTGTACAAGCCAGCTTTTTTTTCTCAGTTTCTTTCCTTTTAACATATTGAAGCCAGAGCTAATATTGAGGAATGCAAAAGAAAAAAAGAAAAAAAAAAAAACCTCGTGGACTAATCTGGTGCTGAGTACAGCCATGATAATGATGATGGATTAGAAATACAGCAGTGTATTGGGATTACAGTGCTATTAACTGGCCAAGGAAGGAGGATGTGGAGGCTGACCAGTATCAAGCTAATCAATCAAATAATCGGGACAAGCCCTTGTCTACTAGAAACAATTAGACCACTTCTCCAAAATCAATAACCCTGCATTCTGTTTGGATACCCACTGGTCACTCATTCAATAAAGCCTCCATGGGTTTTGATAAGCCTGCCAGTCGGCAAGGGCCATTTGAGGCTCAGAGTGGGAACAAAATACATCAAACGGGCTCCAGGAAGCCCTCATAAAAATTGCAAATCGAAAACAATATAATTTAATGTGGCAAAGGTTATTTTTCCACTTGTTCATTATCAAATGTCTCATGTGAAAGCATTGCTATAAAGGGGAAAAAATCTATTTTGTCTTGAGTGTTTGGGGAAAACAGAGGGGACATGTATTATATCTAAAGGAAAACAAAATAACGATGGAATCAAAGGGGTTCATAAAGTTGCTCTGAGAAATAGTCCGGGTAGTGGAGGTGTCTCCTGTTTCCAGCACAGCTCCCATACATAATTAAAACAGGAATTTGTATCTGTCTGTACTATGTGGCCTCCTGATGAATTAATATCTGGTGGAAGTCCTACACAGCCATCAGATTAGCTCATTTATTTCTGTCAGCTGCTTGCTCTATCAGCTATTTGTAAATCAGAGAGGGTGGTTGGGTGGATGCTGGGGGTGGGGGTGGGGATTGTTGGACGTGTATTTATTATCATAAATGGGTGTTATGAATTAGGTCTGATTCAAACGTCCCGGCTATAGCGCCGCAAGTGTTGACTCTGTTTTCTTTCCCTTGGAGAAATGTTATGTTGGTCGTTTCACTAGTTATATCACAGCTGTCCCTTGCAGTAGACACACAGTCATGTATGGGATAGGAAAAATGTAACAGGATCCAGATCAGTACAAATTTGAGATTTGATGAAGATGTTAAAAATAAACACACACACACACTTCCTGCGAAGAGCTGTAGCAATGGTACGGCATCTAGACCGACAGCTCCCCACAAAAACAGGCTTCCTCCACAGGGTCTGAGAGCTGTTTTGGTAGGGATCTGGTGATGGGCCAGTCCTCTCGTGGCTGGGTCTGGGGGTGGCTCTGATTCACAAAATGTCGCAGTTAAAAAAAAATCACTCTGGGGCTCCTGACAGTCTTTATTTCCTCGTTTCATGTTTCATCTAAATTTTCATCCTTAATATTATACTGTCTTGTTTCTTTGTTTGTAACGTGGTATGCACGTTTGTGTATGTGCATACCACACAAGTCATCCATATCCATGAGTCACAATACTATAATAACACTATAATAACAACCACTTCCACTTCCATATTAAGCCAAATATGTACTACTACTATACTATTACCATTATATTTATCACAAATTAGCAGTGTTCTTTCTTTATCCCTTTTGTCTCTCTTTCATGCATTTATTTATTTATTTGCTTGTTTTTCTTTTCTCCCATACATACATATATATTCCAGGTTCACCAGTTCCACTACGCACCCATGTAACACAGCACACCCTTACACACGCCCACACGCCCTGACACACCTGCTGAACAGCATTGATGCCTTGATCAGGTGAGCAAGTTTGCAAGGAAATCAGTTTTATAATCACCCTCTATTCCCTGGCTGCAGTAGCTGAGCACTTGCAGACTTCAGTCAGAGGTGGACGTCCTCCTCCCTCCACAGTGACGACTTGCTGCGAGTGGGTGTGCTTGGGCATCTTCTCCCGGGTCAGAGAGAAGATGACACGACGGGTTCCTGGGGCTCCGCGTCGTCGCCAGTGGAGGTGTGTGTGAGCGTTATGCGCGTGGGAGGGTGAATGGCTAGGGAGGGGAACAAACAAGAAGACTGCATTAACCTTTGGTCTGCTAGGGAGGGGAGGGCACGAGCGGGCCGGGCTGGTTGAAGGGACACCCCATAATCAGGCTCCTGTCAGGGCTGTTTCCAGGAGATTAATTCAGCTGGTTTCAATTCCAGTCGCTGCTCCCCTAGCCTCTACGCAGGGTGCACATATTGCCCTGTTTAAAACACATGCACATGGCACTGACTCAATTTAACAGAGGAATGGCTGAGGGGGTAGGCTGGGTCATGGGAGTAGCCTTCATTCCTTGCAAACACAAATAACATGCATCAAAAAAGAAAGCAGAAATCTCAGTGCTTCCAAAGCCTGAGAGGAATCCAATCAACGTGCAACTGCAACCTCTAACAAGGAGAAATAGTATTTGATCAGAGATGTAAATCTTGTCTTACAGTTAAGAAGATGATTACATGAAGCCTTGACACACTCAGCTGTAGTTTCCCTAAACACCAGCTCTGAGCTAGACATACCAGCAGAGCTGCCAGACAGTGCCTGGTTGTTGTGGCCAGAGGCTGAGGAGTCTCTACTGGAGCTAACTAATGAACTGATGAGACGGCAGTGCTGAGGAGCAGGTGATACAGGGGGATGGTGACAGAGACGTAGGGGTCCACCGTTAGTTACCTGTAATAGCCCAGGATGACGATGTGCACCCCAGCACTGGGCTGACAGATGTCGGGGTTCTTCTGATCATCCATTTTCCACAGCGCGTCCGTAAAAGGTCCCGTGGCATTGATAACACATTTGGCTCTGACATCAAATTCCTGCCCTATGAAAGAAAACAGCATCAATCACCAGGGGCTATTCATCTGTGGCTGGTGACAAGCCGGATTATTAATTTATCAGCGAACGCCCCCCTCTCTCCGTAATAGAGTGGCTCGAGTGTGTCCATGGGAGACTTCCCAGGATTGTAATTAATAGGAAACAGACATACCTAATTTCCCTCTTGCCTCTTTGTGTCACAGGGTAGCTCAGTGGCAGTGACTGAGGGTCTTTTGAAATTGTGGAAGGGAAATGTTTGTTAATGTGAGGCTTGATGTTGACGAGCTACAGTATATAATGGGATGCACATCAAAAGATACCACAAGGACAGCAAATGATCTGTTTTGGCAACAAGATGAATGACAAACTACCCTTAATCATTTGACGTGCGATGCTGCCACTGCTAAGGGAGAGGAAGAAGAAGAGAGATGGAATGACTGGGTTCATAAGCCTGAAATTTATATTTTCTGCAAGGAAGACGAGGAAGGAGGAAAGACAAAGAAAAAAGAAATGATGACAGAACTGTTTCTATTATCCTTTCAGTCCAAGCCCTCCCTATGTGAAGCCCTCCTCTCACATTATTAAAGTGAGACATCTCCTCCAAGAGAACACTTCCATCTTTTAAAACATCAGGGGGTGGTCATGTGTTGAGATCCTCAAATCTTGGTTATTCATGAAATGTTTCAGAATACCATCTTTTACCCCTAACTGCTTTATTCTTCCAAAGCCAGCCCTATGCATGACATTTAAAAGGTAAGTAAGGCCATTTGGAGTACGCTAATTCTGTCTTATGTTCCTCCCTACAAGATCTGAAGCAGCCCTCTACACCATAAAACGCTTATAAAATATTAAAAGCCCCTGCATTAGATGTGCAATGACTATGTGCAAACTAGCACTGAGTAAGAGGTGCTGGGAGGGCCCCTGTTGTGAGGGCTAGAGAGAGTGGGAATAGAGTGAGGCAGGAAGGAAGGAAGCGGCTTTTGTTGGATTTACCTGTGATCACATCCCTGCAGTGCGCTCCGCAGACCCTCTCCTTCCCCGTCTGAGGGTCTGCCCTCTTCAGTAGGTGCACCACTTCAGTGTAATTGGCTATGGCAGCCCCATACCTGGCAGCAGTGAGGGCGATGGCGAGGTTCATTCGAGCATCGTTGTGTTGTCCTGCAGCGGGGGGACAGGACCAGAGCAGGGGGATGTGAGTCACCCCGAGCCTGTGACTGGTGGTATGGAAGTGTGTCGGAACCGATATGTCACATCTGTCCCTGTCACTTTGCATCAGTGGGATGGCTGCTCTGGCCACACAAGGAGCACACTTAAAGCCACAGTGGCCCTTTGGCCTGAGTGTGGGCCCCCCCGACCACCCCTCCCCTCTGCTCTCCTGCACTGGGAAGGGTAGCTGCTCCTCAGGAAAAGGCAGGGAATCTGGAGATAAGGACGCATCAAAGCCTTAAATATACCGGGAGAGCAGAGGTAGGAGCTGACAAACCGGCTGTTTGACGGTGTGCACTGATTTTTGGTCTTGTGTGTAAGATTTTCAGTTCGTTTATTTATTTATTTGGTTTTACAATTGTTTTGTATGTGCTTGCACCTGCTGCATTCCTCATCTTAAAGAGAAACCCTCAAATGATCACTGAAAACAATCACTACACCCCCTAATAATCACATTTCTCAATATGTCAATATGATGGTGAACAAATCTTGACAGGGGCTGATCTTCTTTTCTAGCAGAAGATCCCCTGGCAGAATCCTTTTAATGAACAGAGAAATCTAGTATCAAGATTTATGGATTAATCCCTCTTCAGCTCTAAAATACCAGAGATCTATATTCAGAGTCACAAGGTCACAAGTTTTGTAATTTAAATGAAAGGGTCTAAAAGGTGACAAATGAACAAAGCCCAGTTTCATTAGGAAGTGATTCTTATGTACATCTTTGAAGATTTATTGCTGGACGATCCCTTGGTTCAAAAGTAAAGAGAGAATAGAGATGATTAATCACTTTTAATGTTGGTGTCTCGGGTGACTTTCTTTCTATTTGTTATTGCCAAGGAAGTTCAAGTCCTCATTGTTGGCCGGGGAAAATGTTGCTCCTTTGCAGGAATGAGCCGGGTCCTTTGTGCCCTGATTTATTTTACGTTTGAGCGACTTGAGGCTAGCTAGCTGGTGGGCTCTGCTTAATGCTACGGCATGCTGGAAGCCATTCCCTCACAACGGAAAATAAATAAATAAACTGAAGGCAAAAAGTAAAAAAAAAAAAAAAAAGAAAAAAGAAAAAACACAAGAAAACAACAGATTTAAAGGCCACATTTTAGAATGAATTACATACAAGAGTATGCACCCTGCCATGATGTATTAGGAAGACCATGGAATCCACTTCTTCATCTCTGTAGGGTGAATGTGACCATTATAGTATGTGGTTAGCAAACTTTAGCCACCGGTGGTTTATGTGCACACGCTTGCACGCAAACACACACAAGCAGCTCGGGCTCGATAGGGGCTCGGCACCAGTAGGCAGCGTCTGATCCTCGATGATTGCTGAGCCTTGTAATGACCTCCGAACCTGTGAATCACAGCTCTCTGTTGTGAGCCTGTCACAGATTGGCAGTGGGCAAAGAACAGGAGAATTAATACTACATTAAATGTCAGGAATTCAAGGATTAGTCAGCTCGCAGAAAGCAGGATTTATGAATGAACAGCATAGCACGGCCAGGATAACCTGACACACCGGCGATGATAACAATAATGATGATGATAATTATCATCAGCAATTAAAAGCCAAAATGGCCAAACGACAGAGCAGAGCTAAATGAGCATCAAAGCTCCCTGGAGGACAGGAGCTCCCCTCCTCCCCTCCTCCCCTCGCCCTCCCTCCCATCCCGCCCCTACCACCGCTCGGCTCACACCACCACCACCACTCGTTCCAGCCTCCTGGAGGTAGAAAACTCAGTGGAGTGAGAGGAACTCTGCGGTTGGACAAAATGCTGCAAAATGACAGGGACAATAATGACAATGAATTTCATGTCTTCCAGTCATAGAGCCAGAGATGCTTGGCTGGGCTGACTTGTCCAATTAAATTGTTACAGGTACAGCGGGAGATAGAGTTATTATCCCAGATTCTTTTGTCAATTCCTCCTCTACCGCAAAGAAGGAAGGAAGGTGTGGCCGAATGGTGTATATATACTCTCAACAAGAGTCAATATTGCTTTAAAAGTTTAGAACTTGTACAAAATACTGAAAATCATTAGTTGTATTTTAAATGCTCCGTGTCAATGAGTTTAGCAGATCTCTTCATGGGAATCTTTGCCCATGTGATACATGTGTGTGGAGTCTGACAGTCTGCTTATCATTTTCTTACTAAATTATATATTTGCAAATGCTATTTTCTAAGGCTAAAGCATGTCTATCTGTTGAAACTATCTGACCGTGATGGCTTGAAAAATCCTGAGGAGATGAACCCGAGCAGTCAAAGCCCGATCCCCAGTAAAGAAGGTCAGTACGGAAAATGTCACTGCCATAATGTACCCAGCTGCGTATGGGGAAAAGGGGTGGAAACGACAGCTTGAGGAAAAATTAAATACATGTAAATGGTGTAACGTTTGTAATTTTTTTAAACTGCCTCATCCATAATAAACAGTATTAACATTATACCAGATAGCTATTTATTTTTCCACATTTTGTTGCTTTCTAGAGGCAAAAAAAATCAAAAAAAAAATCTGCTGGTCTAAATCTGAGCAAATATAAATAGCTCATAAAATACCCCCCTCTCCTACTTACTTCTGCTAAATGAATAAGCTTGACAGATCACTGCTCAGATAGTGGCCATATTCCCTCAGTAGTATGTTGCCTTTTTGCAGTGCATGGGAATCCACATATCCTCGAATGCTAAATGAAGTCTGACAGATAGCCTAGAGAAACAAAGTTGGGAGTTTGAAGCTACAAGGGAGACCTTGAGTGAATGGGACATGCTATGTACACCCTGGCTAACAATCAACATATGCTTTGTTTTCCTGATGCCAACACGAGGCACATATAGCCTGCAGAAAGATGGATCCTGGGACTGGTTGGAACGCGATGCCTACTGGCTATTTTCTGTTAAAAAAATAAAAATAAAATGTTGTTTCTAATTTGTTTATGCTCGCACAGACAGCAATTACATGGCTGTGTGCAACGCAAGATGTTTTACTCAGAAGTTCTGATCTTGAATTTAAGATAACGGGCAAATAAATAAAAATCTGTAATTGTGCCTTTTTATGTATTGTAGTGTTTTAACTTTAGTGCCAAAGAGGCTGTGTACATCTTTCTGTTCCGCTCTCAATTTATTAAGCCCTATTTTATTTAAAAGTAAAAACAGTTAAAGGTATGTTTAGACTGTGAGCATTAATTGGAGCTCACAAATCCTCAAACACATAACCCGGCTCCAGGAATCTTTTGTTCCTGCAGTCGAAACGTCTGCCGTTGTAAAAGTTAAATCCTTGAACATGATTTCCTCACACTTGTTGTTCACCTGAGACGAGAAAAAACGAATAACGGGGCGGATTTAGTGTTCTACAATTTGCAGTCAGATTGCTGCCATCAGCGTCTCCAGCTGTGATAAGTGCCATAATTTTTTAACATTGCACAAAGTGATGCATAGTAATGTTCACAGCACACTATATATCGTTCAAGGAAAGATTTCATGATTTGTAGCTTTGAGGGTCATAATAAACAGCAGTTCCTGCAGCTTGTCTTTCACGAACCTGGGAGAGCAGGAGGACAGGAACATCTGCAGGGACGACAATATGTGCTGTGGATCACTTCTTACCACACAGACGTGCTCTTTTATTCGCTATGAAACTGTCGGCAGCTTCACTCGCCGGGACAGAGTTTGCGGCTCTGAAAAGGACTTCATTTCATGATAGCCTTGAACTCTGATTTGACTGATGTTAGTTGGGTTAGGTATGGCTTTGTGCGAGCGAGGGAGGGTTTCGGGGATGATGACAGGCAGCATGATGAGTTAAGACGCTGCCATGGCCCAGCAATGAGAGAGAAATCAGAAAATCTCCTATCCCCCTCTCAGTAATGAACCACACCTGTACACTGCTTTAAATACCAGAGAGAAGCTTTAAATGTCAGGTGCAATTAAAGCTTATGATTCAAGGCTGCACCAATCAAATCAAGGCCTCCGAGTTCACCCAAGTCTGAGAGAGCAAAGGCGAGATGGTGCAGAGATGCCATGGACCACTCTTCCTGTACCTTACACTTCAATGAGCCACCAAGCCCAAAGGTGATTGTAAAGTTTACTACCAGTCGGCTGAACTTCTCCATCTTTCCAAGTCCACGGCTTTATCACGGGAAAGGTTTACTACTTTTAGTAGTATATGGGGTGAAAAATAATCAGAGAATAGGTGAAATGAAGGAAAATATAGGTTTTACTTTACACCTGAAGATTTAAACTGTTTTCATTATTTAATCATTCATTATTTAACTGATTTGCATTAGAGTCCACATACTCATTTATAAATGTAATTTGTGCCAATGATAATATATTTTACTATCGAATGAAAACAGCTGGAACAATTGATTTCGCTTCCACTTTTGCTTAAAAATGACTCAACTGTTAAAACTCTGCTTTTAATTTTAATCTAATTTGGCCTTTATCTAGTTATACATAGCACATATTTTAGTACAGGCAATGATCTATTACGGTTTTCATTGTTCTATTGTTAACAAGATCAGTTTATTTCTCTAATAACATGTCGACATTTATGTTCCTGCTCTTTTCTCTGTGAACGTTCCGTTTTGGAGCCTGAATAAGATTTGATGTTTTGGGGGGTAAATATGCGGCTAGAAGTTTAAAGTTCCCAGACCCCAAACACTGTTGCTTTAATTTGCCCTCTGTAGCACAGCCTACGTTTTACTGTCGAGCTGCTGACTAGGCAGCTGAGTTTCCCGCAATCTCACTAATTGGTCTCTTCTGCTGCTCACCTCCAGCATCCTCATATGTTCATACAGATAGCAAAATAAGGCTCCTAAAGAAAACACAAGCCGGGAATAATGAGATATCTCAAAGACTGCGGAATGCAACAGAAAATGGTGACATTTTAGTTTGAACCCGGCTGACACGTCTTAAACAACTCATAACAAAAGAGGACACATAAGCTTCATTCCACCTATTACTCAGAGATAAGTTCATGAATTAATTCACAATATGATAACTACAGAGGTCTGCTAAGTTGTAAGAATTCTTTCAAACAACTTCAGAAAATTCCAGGCAGGCAGTCATTCAAGGCAAACATGTCACGGCTTCCCGTGAATGAAAAATGAACACGAGGGGGGGTAAATAAAGCAATATGACCAGAGGGACCAGGAATTCTGCGGATAAGTGTCAGCTGCGGAGAAAAAATGAAGCATTTACCTGTTTGTAATCCAATTTCATGATGGCTTTCTGTAGATATCGGACTCCTCCGTGAATGAGCTTGGTGCTCTGGCTGCTGGTGGCTGATGAGAAATCGTCTCCCGGCACAGGGGCAGTTTTAAAAGACCTGACAACGGGAGCCAAGGAAACACATCAACATTTGGATACTTATTGTCCCAAATCTTTAGAATGGATCAAGATGCCATTCACATATGCACAACTTTCCACTGTAATATTCATGACGAGAACAATATTGTGAGGCCATACATATTCCATTGGCTAAAAACAACAATCACTTCTGCTGGTATGACAGCGTGAGCCACAAAACAGAACTGCATGTTTTGTAGTGCACATTTAAAGGAACGAAACTCAGAAAAAGAAATCTAGAAAACATTTGATTTCTTTCTGCACATTTTGAAAAGATGTAAAGGAGGAAAATATGACTTTCATAACATTTTTTAACAGTGAAATCGCTCTTTACTTTGTCTATTAGAAGCTTCTTTGGGGTCCCAGATGGTCTGTAAATCCCAGTTTTGAAAAGACGAAAGGAAGAATAAGCGCGGATTAGAAGAAAGGGTCTGAAACCCCCTCTACACTGCCAATAGACAACCAGAGTAAATAAAGGGGTAAAACACACTTTAAGAAGCCTCTAACTAGCAGCATAGATAATTGATTTGGTATGTAATGGTAACCACGAGAGGTTGCTTTCCCTCACTGGAAGAAGACAACAAAAGAGTTGTCTTTTATTTTTTTGGTGACTGGACCACAGCCCACAGACGTGTTAAGGGGAGGAAATCCTCCCAGTTCAAACGCAGTGCCGCTCTAGAATTCGCAGCAGCCGTGTGAAACCGTCTTTACAGATGAAGCCCCAGAGAGACAGCTTGGAAGCAACTCCACCACAATGGCAAGGAGGTTACGCAACGTCAGGGCGGCGAATAGGCATTTGCAGGAGCAAGCAGGGGCTGAACGAGAGTGTGCCATGAAAAATCACTTCAGAATGCGGCTCCCAAAAATGGTGGCTCTGGTGCAGTTGGGAAAAACTGGCATTTATTAATTCTTATTACCCTCAAACCTATATTTTAGTAGTGCATTAAGACTAACTATTTTAGTAAACCGCATGGACCACAAAACACTGCAAACTATATGTATATTTTTTTCTTACTGTCAGTAAATTCTATAAACCCACCAAAACTGAAATGCATCAGTCAACTCAGTACTTTCTGATATGTAGTACTCATCCGTAATTTAACTTCAAGTTGATCTGGTAACACAACAACTATAAATAAGTTAACATCTAAAACAGTTGGGTACTGATTTCTTTATTTATCTTAGCTTGAGTGAATACTGATTTTTGGAACTATTTTCAGATGTGGATGAATACACATTCACCGTTCTGGTGAGTATATGCAGCAGCAGCAAGATTGTGTGTGTATGGAACTGATCTGAAATGAACTGCAGTGCCCATGTGTGTTTATAATAAAGGAACACGTCTGCAACTGTGTGGCTCAATGGTGTCTTTTTACTCAAACAAATCAGCTACATCAGGCTTAGTCTAAACATACTTAGATATTTTTGACTTGTCACAGTGAGGAAAGTCAAAACGGCTGAATCAATTTGAGGTTGCACTTAGTAGTTAAGGCCCCAGAGAAGAAATTCTCTCTCTTTTTTTTTTTGTCTAGCCCATCAAAATTCTGTGAGACCCTTGTAAATCTGCTTTCTGAGCTCCTCTGGATGGGGTCTTCTGCTATCAATGCAGAACATTTTTACCTGTTTAGCAGCCATCACATGCGATACTCAGGCTTATAGCATCCATGGAAAAACAAAACTAGTCATCCATTTCATTGTCATATGACTCCAGGGGACAGTACACATTAATAAATGCGTTTCATTATTATGCACATGTCTTTATATTCCTCATGATGGATTTAGGAAAAAGACGCCATGTATTTTCGGTGACAAAGCTGTCAGACACCATCAAGCAATAAAAAACAATACATCACGTGCTTATTTATATTCCACTCCCAATAACATTTCAAAATATTGTCTTTCTCGATTAATCACAAAATCTGCATGTGGCGCGCAGACGGACGGTTAACGGAGACGTGCTAACAAGCAGACTTGACTAATTGCGGGACAGGTCTTAATAAAGAAGATGATGGAGCTGGATTATCTAAAACAAGCAAAGCAGAACAAGACAAATGACGGTCGCTCTCAAGCTCACAGCAGTTTAGTCATACACGCACTACTGAGGAATCTACTATTCACCACAAATTGTACATAACGGGTAATAACGAACAAGATGCTGAATAAGTTAATAAGTTTAAGTAGTTACTTTGCACGCCCCCGGTTACATTAATAAGGGGCGCTACTATGGCTAGGCAACACTGAACCTCACCTGTTTTTCGCTTGTGCTTCGTCAGATGAGCAGGACCATAAAATGCAAGCAAGGCTCCTCCTAGCACTGACAGGAGTTCCCATTACTACATCGCGGAATACCATGCCTCCTCCTGGACTGCCCTGATACAGCCCAGCTGGTGATCACTGAGAAAAAGAGGAAAAAAACAGCAAATATTGCAGTAAAATTCATCTGTTGTTGAAACAAACTACATGCAGGCCTAGCGTGGCAGGTGGACCGCATACAGAATGTACAGATTGTTTCTTGTTGTAGTTTGCACAAAGTCTGCAGACCTTCATTAAGGAAGCATGCAGTGGTAGAGAGCAGCTCACACTACTGTTCTTCTATGTCTTTTTTTTAACATTTGAGAGGTATAATTCCTCATTTCTTTTCAGATTTCATATAAAACCCCACTTGATAACTTCAGTATAGGTGGAAAATACAGTGTGGGTGGGGACAAGGGAGGGTAATTATAGAAGAAATTTACATTAGATAGTAAAATACTGTTTATATTCATCCATGTGCATTTGCAGCATTTCAGTTTGAGTACTTTGGCCCAGAGGTGTGCATATTATGTTGGAGAATCAAGCACCAAGTCTTGCTGCTGCTGACGAGAAAGGGCAGAATTTGCAGCCACACATCGCTATTTGGCACTTAGTGAGGAGAAAATGACAATGCAGTAGATGTATTTACTGACAAAGACAGAGGCTGAATTCTCCTACTCCTCCTCATCACGTATTTTTATGACAAACATAAGCAGACTGCTTTGTTTCCACATGTTCATCTTTGCACTATAGGTAGTGGTTTCAGCGTAGGCTGAGTAGTCTCCTACTCCTCAGTCTACTGCTGCACACTGAGTGAATGAGGAGGGGCTGCTCACACTCTGGCATTTTCCAGACCTTCTTGACTTCTGACAAAAAAGAAGCGTCTGAATGGGACTCCCTGTAACGTTACAGACGGCTGTGAGCTTTTAGCATCTCCACTAGCGAACAACAAAAGCACATTTCCCCTCTAAACTGAGGTGGTTTCATTTGAATAACAGTTTTCAGAGCAAAGAGGTCAAATAAAAGACTCACACACGTCCATCTTGTAACATTGGTTTTCCTCAGATTTGTTTTTGGACCAACTAACTTATAACTGCATCTCAAGATACAACAGTAATATTGTATTTTATGCATTATATATGTCAAAAGTGACAATTTACTGCAAAAGATATTATCGGAGAGAGAAAGATTATCACTTGCAATCATTGTTTTCACGTTGTGATACTTGCACATTTACAATTATCTGAAAACCTCATCCACCACTGGAAACATGACTTGCGCTGCCTCCTCTACTGGTCTAGAAGCAGGTCTGCCTCTGCCTCTTCACACCAGGGTTTGGATGGTGAACCCATGAGTAGAAAAATCCTCCCCTCCAGCTGCTTAGAGGAGAAAGCCTTGCAGCTTATGCAAAGCTTTATCCAATTCCCTCATTATCCATTCTAGGACACTTTAGAGGGGCCGAAACGCAGTCGCCGCAAATTCCACTACAAAAAGGAGATCTGCCACACTGTGCCGACTATCACAGCAAAGCCTCAGCGTCCGTGTGTACGGTAAAAATCTAATCAAACTCTCTTGGACGGAAAGCAAACTGTACAAAGCAGAGAGCACAAGTGTGTTTACTCCGTCTCCTAAAATAATTAGGTTTGTTCAATGATCAATGCATTTTGCCAATGACCTTTTAAAAAGCCCAGTGTCACTGATACAGTGTATAAGAGTCCTTGAGCTCCACATTCATAACTATTACAAAGACATTCACTTTACACTATTTAGAGTCCTCTCAACCTTTTATAATTCAGATATATTATTAATCAAAGAAATTGACAAAGAAACTAATGGTTTGTCTGATTTTCACTGGGGCACAATCCAGCCAGCAATTGATTGTGGAACCAGGGACACCTGCAGCTTCAGAATACATTTTCACTTCCAGGAGGAGAGAAAAAAACAGCACCACGAGGAAATATTGCCCCACCACATGAATATGCAGGGACTTGATACCAGCAGTGTCATTACTAATGTTGCTGCCAATTACAGAGCATGTCATGACACTGTGATTCATGAATATTCATCGTTGACTGATATAGACAGCAGCAGTATGCACGGGCCTCTTTTCCCATTTTACTGTCTCATTGTGAATGGTGAACAGGTACCTCCATCATACCATGGAGGCGCCTTCCAGCTGCAAGACAAGCTGTTCCATAAGGCATTGCTAGTTAACAGTGTGTTATATAAAGGTGTATAAAAGTGATGAAGTGCTCCCTGGCTCTAAAGAGCAGGCATTAAAGCATATTAAGTAGACATTTAAGCTTGTAAAGTGGGAATCTAGAAATGGAAAGAAGACACCGAGCAAAGGGATGCCTTCAGGGTCAGGCTGTCCAATTCTCAGAAAGTTTGATACCTGCCGATGCTCGGAGATGAAACGAGGTTTGTGGAAGTGACCGGCAGGTTTTGCAAACTACCTTGACTACAGATTGAGGAGAACGGAGAAGCTTCTTCCTCATTAAATGTACATCCAGACAAACAGTATGTGCAGCAATAAGTAGATGACTGATTAAGAACTTGCAAAGTTGATATCTATATGGTGAAAAACACTTTGCCAGTTTTCTTAATTATATTGATTAGTGTTTACATGTAATTCTGTTGATGCTTCATATAATATTTTCTGCAACTCAATATGCACCTCTACATTTTAGAAACAAATAATGTTCTTACACTAAAGATCATGTCAAAGGAGGGTACCTATTACAGTCGGGTACAGCAATGCGAAAGTGTTGTGCTTGCCAATAGTGGAAGAAGTTTTCAGACTCCTAAGCCAAAAAAAAAGTTTTTTGCTCAGTCAACTGATCTAAATTAATCAATGGCTTATTGTGACTGATCCGTGTAAAATTTTGCAGCAGAAAAGGCTGTTGCGTTCATGCTAACATCTTTTTATACTGTTTGCTGTTTAAATTTGAACAAATCGTTAAGTATTTTGAACTGACTATGCAAAGTAGAATGTTTTACTCTGCGATACATCACCTAATGTGAAGTGGAGAGTCACTTAGAAATACCCAGGTGAAGTAAGTCAAAATTGCACTGCAATAATCATTAAAAACTCAGAAATGGATAGTTAGATGAAGAGTAGATGAAGAGTAGCCCATACTTTTTACTACTAGCATCTGATAAATCAATGAATCTGCAAGGTTGAAATTTAAATGGGCCACACACAATATGCACAGTGAATAGTGGAACTTCTTGAAGTTAGGATGTGCTAAATGCAGCTGTGGTAATTATATAGTACATCTGCATCTCTAGTGTAATTATATATTTTATAACATGGTTAGATCTCCACAGGGAACAGAAAAACAAAACGGACCATTTCATGTGGGCTAAAGGCGAAATAGCGCTGATGGAAGCCCACAGTATGAAGACCACTTGCAAACTGGAGGATGAAGAGCAACTTAAGACTAGCGCTGCGTTTTAGTGAGAACTGTTTGCACTCCGAAGTTTCTTTTGCGCAAGGCGCAGTTGCTGTTGACAGCCACACACGTGGAGCCACATAGAGGGTTGATGACGGACACCAGCGAATGAAGCGGTGATCACTGTTCATTCTCCTGCTCTCACTCTGGGTCGAGCCCTCAGGGAGCAGACAGCCGCCGGTCTGACTGTAACTGAGATCCATAAGCATCCTTTGACCTTGAGATGAGGATAGTGTCTTATCCACCAATAAAAGGCGCCTCCTGGAGATTTTCGGGTTGCACCCGGAGAGAAATTAATAAGTGAGGAGTCTGACGGTCTTTAAGCCAGTGAAGAAGATGCACGTCTCTTTCTCGTTGCGTTTGCGGGCCAACACATTGCGACTGCACATTTTCTCCGGACAGTGTTTAAAAATCAGAATCTCAAGAAACAACTTCTGTGCGCGTAGAACCAACTCCTCACTTTCAAATGACTGCCAATTAATTGCGCATATAAATGGGAAGTTAATTATTCTTCGGTAAAATGGCCAATTAAACCGCTAATTATGTTTTCATTTTAATTCTAAATGGATACCAGGATACACATAGCACGAACACAGAGCGTCCTGTCATCAGCGGTTTTAGACTAAACAGACGTGGGTCACATTCTGTTCCTGTGTATGATCATCGGATGTCAGCAGCGAAAGTTTAATTCAGGTGCTGACAAAGTAGGAGAAGGTTAATAAGCAGAATCCACTGTGCTTCTGAAAATCCACAGTGCAGTGTGGGGAATTTCTATTTAGTGATCCCGGCATATATCCCATCAGAAAACGACTGGGCGTGGCCACACAGCCCTAATGGGGTTAGGCTAATTAAAAGGGTTAATTATAAGAAACAGGAGCTGTGTGATGTATGGCCAGTGAACAATAGTGTCCTCTAGAGGTGAGTGTAACCATGAAATACAGTTTTCTTTCCCCCCTTCTTGCACACTCTGTTCTCATGTGCATTGAGTACAGTGCAGTGCGTAAAAGTGCTCTGAGACTGATGGCTGTTCTGCGGTTCGTATAATAACGCGCCGGTCCACCAGAAATAACATATGATGGAGCCTGGCTGTGTGATGAGGGGCCCACGTCTCTACACTTTCTACTCGCTTCTCTCCTGGGCTTGCTGCACAAGCCAATACTCATCTAGAAAGATTTAGGCCAGCTCGATTGGCTACAAGGTGTTAGTGTAAGATTACACTGAGATCAGTTATTCCATCGCTGCAGAACAATAAGGCCAGGAGATTATTTTGGCCACTGCGTCAACTTGAGCGTTTTCTGCGTCACTCTCCATTCTGCCCGCTCCTATCACGTTTCCCTCTCTGGGGACCAAATTGGGTCCCACATGACAACTGGCTACAGGCCCGCTAATTATCCCCCCCTTCCTCCTCCTGCAGCGCACATACACTAGCAGCGCTATGAATAGGCAGCCCACCTCCCAGACCCCACCCCATCTGAGGTCTAAATTTGGAACACAATTGAAATACAGAATTCCTGTCAGAAGATAACAAAGAATAATATTGACCCCTGCTTCGTTAGGCCTAGTGTAGCAGCCTCATTGTGACATAACTGTTTAGATGTGCCAGTTTTACAATAAAATAAGAACAATCAGGCAACAAATGAACTCAGTACTACTTTATATATGTACTTATAAGGTGCATGTGTGAATGCCTTATTTTAAGCACGTTCAAAAAGCAGTAAGGTTGAAAAGAATAACATATTTGTGTGCTGCAAGTCTATTGTATTAGAGAAATGCATGGAAGTAAATGTTGATGCAGAGGCAAAAACTTAAGTGGTTACTCCTTGGCCAGTGATTACACTATGACCAGACTACTATGCCATCTCAAACATGCATCATTTACTTTGCATACATTGAAACCGTATCACAAACATCAATGTCAGCCTAAAACAAGCATGACGCAAGTCCTGTGCAAACACCAAGGTGTCTGAACTGAGTTTAGGTGGGTTTACCCTCCACTACATCTCTGCTAATGTCCATGTGGGAAGAAACACAGAACACATACCACAAGACAAACATACTCACCAGAAAAATTGGGGCTTGGGAGAGTTCCCGAGCGGATTGGTCCGCGTCGGAGTCGACGCCGATGACGTCGCGCTGTGAAACACGTGGGCCATGGTATCCAGAGCTCACATAAACAAAGCCACATTGGCCAGACTGGATAGTCGAAGCTCGTTTCGCTGTCAGTGCGCGGAGTCACTCGGTTCGCCTGCTTGGCACTGTCGCTACCGACGCTCATGATTTGGAGCTTTTACCAAAATTGATGAATACCACCTACATGCTTATCGCATGGACTGAAAGCCACGATCCTGATGTGAAAGAGGTAAGATTTACAAAATCTCTTTCTTTGCAATGTAATATGTGACTGCGCTTGAGTCGCATCGCCTTCTCCAAACCAGATTTTATTTTATTTTAATCATTTTCCATTGTTAGACTGGAAGCACACAGAATAGGAGTGTGACTCGTTGTTTTCTGATCTGTGGGTGAGACTGACATTTAATGAGAATTTTCAGATTGCTCTTCTTTCCAGAGAGTTGTCAGTAGAGTCAAGTGCGCAAAGTTGGTCTGTTCATGCCGAACAACTCGACACTTTAAAACGTCAGAACTACTGCAGTTAAATTTCAATAACCTATGCACTTATTTTGTCGACATCCAAATAAGGAAAAAAAGAAAGAAAAAAATCTTTTAGAAAAAAATTCCAAAACGCTTTATATAATTATAAATGCTCGTTATTTGCGCGCAGTTGTGCAAGTTGTTTATGGCTAAATGTAAGATCCTGTGGTCATTTTTAAATATTGTTTTATTTTAATAATCTCGTAAATACCAAACGTGTGTGTTTTATTAGGGGAAGATCCAGAACAGAGTCGCTTTCTTCAATCCTGACAACCATACAACTCCTGACATTCCCCATTTCAAGTGTCACCGGAAAACTGTCAGAAG
This sequence comes from Chelon auratus, assembly GCA_030220025.1. Lineage (NCBI taxonomy): Eukaryota > Metazoa > Chordata > Actinopteri > Mugiliformes > Mugilidae > Chelon > Chelon auratus. The sequence goes on along the minus strand of JASGAT010368380.1, from coordinate 7,277 downwards.
ACTTGAGGTAGGTTGTGGAAACACAGATGTGCTTTTGTTTCATTTTATTCTGAAAATACCCACTAATGTGATGCACTGTTAATAAATCTTTTCTGGCTAGTCAGGTTCTTGTGATTTTACACTGAAACGTTAAAACGTTTTGCCATATTTCAAACATTAATTTGAGAAATCCTGTTTTTGGTTTCCAGCCATGCCCTGCGTTCAGGCTCAGTATGGATCATCACCTCAAGGAGCTAGTCCTGCTTCCCAGAGCTACAGCTACCATACCGCAGGAGAATACAGCTGCGACTTCCTAACACCTGAGTTTGTTAAGTTTAGTATGGACTTGACCAACACTGAAATCACAGCTACCACTTCTCTCCCAAGTTTCAGTACATTCATGGACAACTATAACACCGGTTACGACGTTAAACCGCCCTGTCTGTATCAGATGCCCCATTCTGGAGAGCAGTCCTCTATCAAAGTAGAGGACGTCCAGATGCACAACTACCATCAGCAGAGCCACCTGCCACCTCAGTCGGAAGAGATGATGGCTCACTCTGGGCCTATGTACTTCAAACCCTCCTCGCCTCATGCCCCGAGTACACCAAACTTCCAGGTTCAGCCTAATCACATGTGGGAGGACCCTGGCTCCCTCCACAGTTTCCACCAGAACTATGTCGCGGCCACTTCGCATATGATAGACCAGCGCAAGAATCCGGTCTCAAGGCTTTCGCTCTTCTCATTCAAGCAGTCCCCGCCTGGCACTCCCGTTTCCAGCTGTCAGATGCGGTTCGACGGGCCGCTGCACGTCTCCATGAACCACGACAACCCCGGTGCGCACCGCGGCCTGGACGGTCAGAGCTTCGCGGTGCCCAGCGCCATCAGGAAACAGGCTGGCCTGGCCTTCCCTCACTCCCTGCAGCTTAGTCACGGGCACCAGCTGGTGGACAGCCAAGTGCCATCGCCCCCGTCCCGAGGATCTCCGTCAAACGAGGGTCTGTGTGCGGTATGTGGGGACAACGCAGCCTGCCAGCATTATGGAGTGAGAACCTGCGAGGGCTGCAAAGGATTTTTCAAGGTGGGCTGACATGACAGCGACCGTGAATGAGTGTTACTGTTTTTACATGAACGATAGATTGTGTCTTATTATTCGCTGCGCCATGTGTTAAATGTTAAACAACACTAATAGAATCACATCTTCATTGCGAGCTATACTAAATATAATGAACTTTAGTTTAGTGCGCGCGTAAAAATACCAAATGACAGCCATGCCTATTTACACCTGACCTCAAAGGAAAAAAGCAAAATATGAAAAACCCCGAATGTGTATTTGCTGATGGTCTATTCCCTCATGCTGGTTTATACAGCACAATTCCAGACATGAGATGGGACTGATACTATATCGTTTTCATCTTTTATGGTTGTGCAGCAACCCAATCCTTTATCATACATAATACAGAGCACTGGAAATAAGCCTAAAGAGTGACAATATGTTGTTTTTATCTCTTTCCAGCGCACCGTTCAGAAAAATGCAAAATACGTGTGTTTAGCAAATAAAAACTGTCCTGTTGACAAACGCCGAAGAAATCGTTGCCAGTTCTGCCGTTTCCAGAAGTGCCTTGTCGTCGGAATGGTGAGAGAAGGTATGTTTGGGTCAGGCATTACATTAATTTAGAGCTGTGGTTTATATTCTTACACGGACACGCCGGGAAAGCGTGTGCGTAATACAGCGCTGGATTGTTAATTGATTTGATTGTTAAGCATTTACGCACAACAACATGGGTGTATTTTATTTAGTTACATGTGTCAAATATTTTCCCACCCCAGTTGTCCGAACGGATAATCTGAAAGGTCGAAGAGGACGCTTACCATCCAAACCCAAAAGTCCCCAGGAGCCCTCCCCACCATCGCCGCCGGTGAGCCTCATAAGCGCACTCGTTAGGGCCCATGTGGACTCCAACCCCTCCATGTCTGCTTTGGACTACTCCAGAGTAAGTTAACACATTAATCCCAAACACAAAACACACGCACCTTTAAAAAGGGGGAGAAGAAATATTCTGGGAGAAAGCGGAACAAGATTGACGGCCTTTCTGTGTCCAGCGTTTGCAAACAGTTTATCACCCTGAAAGTTTTCTATAATACCTCGCTGAATTGCAAACTTTGTCAGTCTCTCACTGCGGCATATTTTAAATAAATTGCAGAACTTAATAAAAGGAAGACATGAATTTAACAGTAAAAGGCTCCCTCTCCCTCTTTGAAATGGCCATTTGCAATTTCACGGATTATATATTTTAAAGGACCTCATTAAGGCGCTGTTTAAATTAAATTCCAGTTCCAGGCAAACCCTGACTACCAAATGACTGGAGACAACACTCAGCACATCCAGCAGTTCTACGATCTCCTGACGGGCTCCATGGAGATCATCCGGGGCTGGGCGGAGAAGATCCCTGGCTTTTCTGATCTACCGAAGCAAGACCAAGATCTCCTCTTCGAGTCCGCCTTCCTTGAGCTTTTTGTCTTGCGGCTGGCGTACAGGTGAGGCCGAGTAATTGCTAAATAAAACAATCTAGGCTATAGTTAATCATCAGTCCCTCCTTCAAGCTTCGTTGCTTTGGGCTTTATTAGCTGCCCAATAATTAGAAGGCTCTTAAATTCCCATTTATTGCGAAGCGTAATTAACGACATTTTGTTATTAATTGCAGGTCCAACCCGGTGGAAGGAAAACTTATTTTTTGTAATGGAGTGGTGCTACACAGACTACAGTGCGTCCGTGGATTTGGAGAGTGGGTAGACTCCATCGTGGAGTTTTCTTCCAACTTGCAAAGCATGAATATAGACATCTCAGCTTTCTCCTGCATCGCAGCTCTGGCCATGGTAACAGGTGCGTAAAAGCGGCTGCGCCTTTAGAAGCTCCACCTGCCTTTCACCGCATGTAAACCAGAGAAGAGTTAATGTAACGGAAACGATCTTAATTCTCGGTGCCCTATTCTGTTTGTGTCTTTTATTCTTTAGAGCGACACGGGCTTAAGGAACCTAAGAGAGTCGAGGACCTCCAAAACAAGATAGTCAACTGCCTCAAAGATCAAGTGACGTTCAATGGCGGCGGTTTGAATCGTCCCAACTACTTGTCAAAACTCTTGGGAAAGCTCCCCGAACTGCGCACACTATGTACCCAAGGTCTGCAGCGTATCTTTTACCTAAAGCTAGAAGACCTAGTCCCTCCGCCAGCAATAATTGACAAACTTTTCCTCGACACCCTACCTTTCTGAGTCCACTCTATGGCGAAACCTCAAAGAACTTCCAAAAGACTGTTTGAGTCAGACTTTTTAAACGTTATTATTTCTGAATATTTGCAAGCTCCGTAGGCTGATAGAACAACATATAACGATTATAAGGATTCATGGGGGGGAAAAAGTAACAGGAGGAAGAGGCAGACGGTTTGATTGCTGTGCAGGCCATTTAATTCCTTGAATTGTTTTGTTCCTCTCTCTTCGTGAGTGCCAAACGAGTGAATTATTGCTGGGAGTTTCTCACCAGTGGACAAATTCTCAACAAAGTTAACCTGGTCTTGCAATCACTTACTGTTTATTTAACATCGTCTCTACTGATTCAGTATAAGATGTAATATATTCCATATATATAAATATATATATAAACACACACACGCAGACACTGTATATTATGATAGATTATGTGATGCCTCCAATGCATCGGTTTATAATATGTGTACAAAGTTTGTTATAATGAAAAGATTTAATTTTCTTTTTTGGACTTGTGCCTATGTGTTTCTGACAGGATCCCAAAAGTATCCAGAAAAGACAACGCATGTTCTAGGTTGTTTTTTTTTTCTTTCTTTCTTTCTTCCTTTTTATTTCTTTTCTTTTATAGGCACTTGCTGAGGTGATGTCTATATATAATATATACCGGACACTATGTAGTCTGCTAGATTTGATACAGATTCGTAGTTATGGCACTCCTTTTATGTATGACGCATATGTGGAAAAATATTTCATCTGTATAGAAAATGAGGGACCCATGGTGTTTGTAAAACTGTCAGACATTCCTTGTTTGTATGTGCTGTAAGTATTGTTGCTGTTGAATATAAACGTTTCTATATATTTATTATTTCTATTGCCAAGAGCTACACTAAGCATGGTGCAATTTAAACGATTTCAAACCATCCAAGTTCATGCTGAGCACGTTGTCTATGTTTTATGTCTTATAAACGTCTAGGTAGTTATGATTTAACACGATTGGAAATGGAAGGGGAAAAAATCCATCTTATTATGAAGAGGTTCATGAGTGTGTGATATAGGCCTATACACCTTTGGCGTCACGATGTACTTACGACTTCTGTAACGCGTTTGGTTCCGAATTCAAAAACTTTAGAGAAAGAAATATTTAATGTTTACAAATAAAACTTTTAAAACAATTCTTTTGCTAAAAACCTTCTCTGAAATTAATTTATTCTTCAAATTCAGACCTTTATAATCGACGTGCGATACTTTGGCACAGGGGCGTATTTTCCCCATATAGACTTTTTTTCCCCCAGGTATTCTGATCAGCGCTCAGGCCTGTTTGCGCAAAACACGCGTTTTAATAACACTAATAGCATTTCGTCTTATTTTAAAATGTGAAATAATGTAGAGCTATTTAGTTGAAAATGTCTGAAGCGAGTTATTACATTTAAAAATTGACACTGGTTTTATTTTTAAATAAAGTTTAGCTTTAGACAAATTTATACTGTTTTATAAATGCAAATGTTTATAATTTGACAAATCCGACCGTTTTATTTACGCCTACTTCGACTGAATATTTGACTCTTCATAATTGCACGTAGAAATAATTTGGTAAATGCAGCATGCGAAAATATTTTTCTTAGGCTTCCATGATGTTTTATTAGTGCATCTCGGGCTGAAAGAAAAAAAAAGATTTCATTTTCTAATGTCACTCTAATGAGAAAAAGCAACAGTTAAATATAAGAGTCTTAATTTTACATAATTTCTGGAACCTCTATAAAGGAGCATGGCTTTTGTAATTCAGTTTCTCTCTCTGGATGTTCTCTGCAAATGCGAACATCGATGAAAACAAGACTTCAAGTATTAATGTCGACTGGTCGAACAATTAAGAACTCAATGTCTAACCTTTATATTACTTCACTTTGTACACACGTTTTTTTTCTTTCTTTTTTTTGAAATCGCTTCATTTGACGTCTCCTTTAGTATTTAAATTGACATAGTTAACCTGTTTTAACCTACCGACAAGTCACATCAGAGCCAGAACTATTTTAAAGTCAGCAAGTTTTCCGGCAATAAAACGCCGACTGCGTTCAATTTAGCATTACCACCAAGAAGGGAATACATTCGGCGAGCTGCTGTAACGCTGCTTTGTGAAATGTGAAACCTGGTTGCGCACAGGTAGAGAGCTTTTCTATCGTGCGTCACGGCGCTCCAGCTGACTGAGAAATCATGAAATTTTACTGAACAAAAAAGACATGATGAACAAACATGAACCCTTTCTTTCTTTTTTTGTACAGTTGTAGGCTGCAGACTTTTGATGAAAACGCAAAGTAACCTAGTTTGTTTTATTAGATGAATTGTACCCGGCAACCTCCCACAATCCCTCTGGGAATCCAGTTCTGGTTCTCGTTCCACTTTGCCGACCATTATATTACACAGGTAAAATCTGCTAATGTGTATCCTTTAATCCCATATACTGATTACTATTACGCAGCGGTTTAAAGCTCTTCCCTGCGCATCACATCTGCATATTGTGGAGTGCAAAAAGCCGAAATAAAAGTCACTTAAAGCGGCCGTGATTGGCCTGAACAAAGTGAAGCAGGGCCGCTGTCACAACGCCTTTCCTTTAGTCTATCAGGAGAGAGAAGTGACGCCTGGCTCTGAGGCATGTCTGGGACTTATCCACAGCGATTGCACATTTATCACATGATCAAGATGAAGGGAACAGCTTATTTTGAGAGATATTAGCAGCAGGCAATAAATTGTCTAAATAATTAGATCGTCACTGTAAAGTGCTAATTCCAAGGCAAATTGGGATCACGTTCAGAACCAGTTTGCTGACATTTAGCAGATCTGCTGAAAGGGTGCATTACAATGTCACAAGTTTCCTCTATTGACTCTAAGTACAGTTAGGTTTTAAACATGTCTATCTCAATACAATAAAACGTGACACATGTAGCTAATACTTCTGTCAGTGTTTGTGCATGATTATGGAGGACTTTGAGTCTAAATTCATTAAATGCCTAATTCCCTCCCCACTCTTGACATCAGTGGAAGGTTGATTGTGTCAGCGTAAGCTGGTCTAGAAGAAATGAAGAAACAGGAATCACTTCCAAGTTGTCTTCAACCCGTGCACAGGGAACAACGACCACAGGCAGCAGGTGAAGTTGGCCGTCTGCTGAGAACACAGCCTGCGTATCTGCTGCTAAGTGCTTGCACACAAAGCGAGAAAGGCTTCGAATTATAAAACCGAGTCTCAGCTTCTCAGGATTCACTCTCACAGCAGCACCACGCACATGTGCACGCTGTGACGATGGTGGGATTGTGTTGCAGGCACAGCCGCACTTTCGTCCAGCTCTGTGATGCAATATGACAGACGCACATGTGGCGGATTAAAAGTGTTGTAGCTAAGGCGTGGGGGTGTTTAGTCTGGTGACCCTTTGATACCGTAACTGACCATACAATGTTATTTTTTCTTTTTATTACAACATGTTAAGCTGCCACCTGTTTGTGTTTCAAGTCACTTCAGTCTGAAAGTCTAATGAGAAACCTAACAAGTTGAAAAGCTAAGGTAAGATCATCACTTCATCTGATATTAGTGATGGAAGAGCATTTGGGAGTCCACTTTCTGCACTCTACAAGAACTTGGCAGAAATCTGTAACTTTGCATTACACTGTTTTGAAACAACAACAGCAAGGAGTAGAGTGGGGAAGTAGTCTGTAGGGTACAAGGCTGAATAATTATAAGGATGCACAAATGCATAATAATACAAACGTCTGTTACATGGCACAAAACTATAACCCTGCATGCCTCTCACTGATGAAATCTGTGCCATAGATCTACTGCTGCAGGATGCAGCAGATGAATTAGGGATTAAGACTTTTTTTTTTTTTGCATAAAACTACTATAAAGTATCATCGTGCAGCACTAAAAGTAATTTTCAGGTACAACGTGAGAATCTTATAAGAAAGCTTGTTAACAATTGACCTGATCCACCCGACTAAACACTGCAACATGCTCTTTATTACCTGGCTCTCATTCAAATGAAAGTCATT
>JASGAT010368379.1:0-11515 GCA_030220025.1 Chelon auratus | reverse complement strand
ACAAAACTGATTAAAAAAAACAAGTGTACATTTGATTTATTTGAGTTATTTAGGATTCAGTCCTAATCTTTCATTCTGTAACACCTAATTGCCCTGAGATTGCCTTCATGATGTGGCAAACTGAATTCAACTGAATCAAAGGGTTATAAATATAACATTTACTGTTGGGATGATTTCAGCTACAGTAACCGCAGCGTGAAATATTCATACAGGCGCATCGCAGCTGGTCACTTCACCTGATGATAAACAAAAGAATAAAAAAAATAAATGTGACAATGCATAACAGAGCCTGCACAAAAAGACACATGACTAGTGTCTAGTTAGAGGCATTCGGCTGCAAAAGAAATGTTGCATCTTTGTTGTGAATACGTCAATACAGTAAATACAAAACCTGGAGTAAGCGCTGCTGGAAGAAACTGATTTATGTCATGTAGAAAAAATAACTAAAGCTGCAGAACATCATTACTAAGAATTCTTAAAAAAAAAAAAAAAAAACACATTGAATTATCTGATTAGTCAATAAAATTGTGAATAAAGTCCACATTGTGACATCTTCAAATAGCTTAGTCAGACCAAAAGCCCAAAAACAAATAATCCAACTTAAAACTTGCATATTAAGGATCTGTATTTTTTGATTGATAAATTACTAATCATATCAACACCGACCAACATAATTGCATAAAATCATATGCAACCAGGGAGCAACAAGAGGTCTATACATACACACAGCAGGGCCAGCATGTCCGGATGCCCGCTCTATACATTCAGTCAATAAACTTCTAACCAGTGAGGATTACACACCCAGACACACTCAGCAAATCCACACCGCCTTGTCAGTCTTTGTTGTCTGAGGTTTTAAATCCATGTGTGTACCCCTCCACCCACAGCTTTATGAGTTTCCTTTTGAACAAAAACAACATTGATTGTCTGTATCTTAATGATGGCCCCCAGCTATGGGTTCTCCCGTCACAGGAGGTTGGAGCAGTATCTCATTATAGGGGGTTGAAAAATGGAAGATTAGCTTTTTCCACTACAGGAACTTTATGACCTGTACCCCGAACCTACTTAATGTTCCGTCCAAAAGATATCCACACAACCCAAAATACAGTGAATCTTCTTGGTCTGACTCACAATAAGGTTTGTGACATGCTGGTTTTAGCAATATTCTTGAATTGGTGGCAAACTGAAAGCAAAAGCTGCCACTGACTCTCATAGTTGAGTTGGAATAAGCTCCTGAAAGGCGCTATAAGCTATCTCCAGAGCTAGTCTCCCAAGCGGTCCAGGACAATTGGAATAAATAGTTCAGTTGTGGTTTTGTTGGTTCCCGAATTAGAAAAGGCCTGAGCTTGCTTTCAGTTCTTGCGCACTTACGACCGGCACATATCATCTGTCCGTCTGCCTTCACCCTGGCCTCATTCACGGCCGCTCTGACTGTACCTGATGTGTGTGAATGTGAGTTAAAGGTGACCCTAAGGAACATACAGCATGTACTCACTGACAGCCAGTCTATAAAGGAGATCAGCTGTTCGTGAAGAGGTGCACAGCACGTGGCCGTTTGGCACTTGGCAGCATGGTCTATTCATACGACACAAGACAACTATCGGTTTACAATTAGAGTATGCTCATTTTCCCCTGACTTTTACGACCTTCCATCTAGTATCTAATAATGCGGTGGGTTAGAGTTTAAATTTGACCAAGACTGGTCTAACAAGGGATATAGGGTTAGCGCTAGCATGCTTGCCTGTGTGCCTCTGTTTGTGTATTTTGAACCAGGCCTTGCAGATATTCATGACTCATGATGTTAGTGACCTTCCGATCTTTCTTCTACTTCCAGCCTCAGGCCAAAGCTTCCACGTCGACGCAGAATCTACAGAGCATGGGTAGATTTATATGAAAAGAGATTATGTGTGTAACCTACATGATGAAGCGGCTCAATTTTCTCCAATAAGGTTGATAAAAATAGTGATTTTACATGATTTATTAAGAAATAATGCTTCGATTTGGTGGATTTTTTTTTATGTTTATGACATTAACAGAGGCAAGGAGGTTGCACATCGACAATTTGCTGGTGCATTTCATTGATATTAGACCTTTAGCTGCAGTATGCTACTGATGGTGCTGAGTTGCTGCCTGTTTTTATACAGGCTATACATATCTGCAGCACACAGTATGTAACACATGAGTTGTCTGTTCTCAGCGTATGTATTCAGGTCAAGAATATAGATTTCATTACTTTCTACTGGGTTTTTATTAGTGACATGAGAGATAAGTCGACTTGAGTTTCATCGCATAAGAGTCAAAAAAAAAAAAAAATCTGAAGTCGTGCAACCCCTGTGATGCATCTGTGTTCACGTGTCAGATTAAGTTTAACTTCCCTGACCAGACCAGGCCAGACCAGAGCAGGGACCAAACAAGCCGGGAAGACCGTCATTATGATCAAACACAAACAGCTATGTTAATTGCGCACCTTATTAGCCCAATGCCATCTGTTGCATGTCTCCACGCCATCTTTCTCTGTACAGTTGCATTCCATCGCACTGTAGAGGAAATCACTTTCTCAAAATCAAAGGAGATCTTTTTAGAGGGGACACTAATTAATTAAAAAAGTACCTTTGAAGAACTTAAAACTGTAACCAAGCCAAGTCATGACTGATATTTCACAAACCCCCTTGATGACTTTAGGAATTAGAATTTAAATAAACTTAAAAGCAGTTTGGTCATCTGAAGAGAATGCCTCATACTGGAAGGTCCAACCAGGAAGAGATTTTGACATAAACCCAAAACATGCTAAAGAGATTGTAGTTCACATCTAGCTTTGGAACAAAACAGCATCCCCCCAGAGAAAAGGCCGCATGTTCAGGCTAACTTTCTTAGCCTGCTTCCATGTGTACTGCAACCAGAAATTGATCAGTGGAATGGCTCGGCTGATGATGACTTGAGGTTAAGGGGATTAAAATTCAATGTCTGGTCGAAATAATTTAAAATTATCCTGTCAAGACCTCGAATAACCAAACCAAACTTCTGGACAGTCGAACAATCATACGTGGTAGACTTAGGCGCTGGTGGTACATAGATGTCAAATCAATGAGCAACCGCATGACATAATGTCGTACCAGACACAGTCTGTCCTTGTGTTGTCTAAAGAACAGGATACACTGGATGCACCCACAAGCTTGTCCAGCCCATTGCTTGCTTTGTCACATGGACAATAAACCCTTTATCTATGAGACCACTTGATTGGACGGTGATGTAAGTAGGAAAATATTGCACAAGGAGGCAAAGTACTCAAGAAGGCATTCATTGACTGCAGAAGCACTACCCTGGAGGTCAACACTCAAACTGAAATTACAGGTTTTTTTCCAATCCTACATGCAGAAGAAGACACTTTTAGAGCAATCACCATGAAGGTGGAGAAGATATGTTTCTCTTAATACTGCATCACAGCAGAAATCAAACACAACAAAAACTCATGACGTTGGGTTATAGCGCGGACTACATACACTACGCTCTCGTGGCTTGGACATTTATGTGCAATTTGTTGAACACTGCAGAGAGATCTAATAGGCTTTTATTGCAAACACAGCTCAGGAACGGTCATTAAAATTTAACAACGGCAATATGTTTGTGCAAGCGACGCAATTATTTTCTAATGAGACGATACCGGCAGCTATACTCCCCTATGGCAGACGTTTGCCAACAGGAAAAAGACACCGACAACACACAGTAAACTAACATTTTCCACCGTTTAAAAGACACTCAGCAGAAATCCAAGCTTACGATTTTTTTTTTTAAAGCTGTGCTAGTGTTGTATTACTTTCCTCTACCGCTGTTCCTGTCACTATATCCATAAATGGCTTCCCCACCTTTTCATTTTTGACAGTGATGAGATTCGATACGGTGCAGTACAATAGCAAGCTGAATGCCTGCTGGCTGAATGGGCTTTTTTTGACCTTTACATATAGCTGTAAAACAAAGATGTTAAGATAGGAAAAGTGTGGCATTGTTGAAGAAACTTCATCCACTAACAGTTTAGGATCTAGGGAATTTGGGGCAGGTCAACACCTTGTCTTGTTCGTCATGTTTTTGAGTTGTTCCTAAACCATTTTTGATGGCTGCTGCCATCAAGGAGTGTCATTGCTATGGGGTGGGGGTGCCTGATCTGGTCTAGGTGGGTAGGTAAATGTCTAAGTAACATCCAGGTCCAAACGTTTCCCAGCAGAACATTGAATTGTCAGAAGATGGTCGTTGTTACTCAATTCTCCTGTCAGTGGTTTAAATGTTGTGGCTGATCGGTGTACATACAGTTGTACAACAAAGTGAAATTGTAGGTAGGCAGGGAAGTTTTTATGAAAGATAATACCTAGATTTCTGTTCTGGGATTTAATGCAGAGGGGAAATGTGATCACTAGAGAAGCCTGGGCTGATCCAAAATCAGATTGTGTTTGCCTAACTGTGTTGTTGGGAGCCCAAACAGAACAAGTGATCTGGAAAGGAATTAAAACTGATCTCCTTGAAATATCTGCACACAAATAGGGAACAGTATTGGAATAATAACCACATGCTCACATTAAGTGGTTAATAATCCGACTGAAGCTGAGGATCGGCTTAACCAAGTAAGTGCATGTCAGCTGGAGTTGGTTTGTCGCCTTTGTGCATCTCCATGAGAACAGTGTACCGAAGCCTGAACAAGGGGATTCTGTGTTCTACCCCTAATAAATTAAAACACAAAGAGGGGGGACCGAGATCTTTCACTTTATGACCTGAAGAAGAAGAAGGAGAAGAAGAAGGAGTCTTTTCAAACTGTTTTCCAGACCAGGCCTCAGTGACATTGACCTGGCCTGACACCACTTCCATTACGAGGCCCGGCTGTGATGCGTTACACGCCAAGACAAAAGGAACTCCACACATTCCTCACTGCCAGTGAATGCCTCACACCCCACGCACACACACACACACACATAAAGGACGAGCATAAAGGCTTCCCAGTCCAATCAAAGTGATTTAGCAGCAAATGTCTTAAGAAGTAACTTTGAGGGATGCTACTGTGGACGTGTCTGTCACAGCTTAACAAGAGCTTGGAGACAAATCTCCACTGAAGGGCCGGAAAGAGAGGAAATGAAATACAGATCCACCTCAGGTTGAAGAAAAAGACGATCTTTCAGAAAAGAAAAACCGCATCCTAGTGGATATAGTGATGTTTCAGTCTGCGTCTCCATGCAGTGACAAAGCTCTTGGGTTTTAGGTGAGATAAAAAACACTGTATGGTATTAAATCTGTGTCTGAGCTCCTGTTTCTCTCTCTCAGCAGTAACAGGAGTATTCTTAGAGAACGAGGGGGGATTAGGCGTTGCAGGAAAGGCCGTGATTATGCACAAGTGTGGATTACCTAAAGAGCAAGTGGGGCACATGCCCCTGGGCCTCAAATCCTAGAGAGCCCTGATAATACTGTGTTTCACACGGGTCTGTCTGTCAGGAATTTATATCAGGCCACTCAGCTGACTTAATCCTACAACTACGTATAGTACAAAGGCGGGAAATAGTGTTGTTAATGTTGATTATGTGGCATGGAAAACACTGACCATCTTGTGACAATTCAGTGTTCTACTGGGAAACTCTTGGACCTGGCATTCATTCATTGGTGTGGATGTTACTTACCCACCTAGACCAGACCAGGCACCCCCACCCCATAGCAATGACACTCCTTGATGGATGCAGCCTGACACATACATACACACAAAAACGCTTCAGGAACAACTAAAAAAGAAACAGCACAAGGTGTTGACCTGGCCTCCAAATTCACTAGATCCCAAACTGATCAAGTATCTGTGGGATGATCCATCCATCCAAACCATAGGACCCAAAGGCCCCCCACTAACACCCTCAGAAGGCCCATGTCCATTCTCTGATGAGCCACAACTGTTTTGGAGGCACAAGGGAGAACTACACAATATCAGGACGGTGGTCATAATGTTATGCCCAATCGGTGTATGCAAACTAACACCACAAGCATCTCCCCGTTTTGCATTTTAAAGCCAAACCTGCTCTTTGTACCTCCGACCCTTTGAACCCCTCAGAGAGCCACGTGCCCTGTCAGCTGGCTGCCTGCCTGGCAGAGAGGGAGGGAGAGAGGAGAAGGAGGTGGACTGGGGGGCATCTGGCCTAGCGCCAGGCTCTCTGAATATTTTATGAGCGGGCTGGGAGGTGGGGAAGGTTGGATGGAGGGTACGGTGAGAGGGGGGAAATTAAATGGATGGCGGACTGCATCAGGTTTGCGCTAATATGATGTGGCAAAAATTTCCGTCTCTGCAACAATAGATAAACAGTTTTAGGTCCATTTCCCTCCAACCACACTGTGCATTATGAGACTGTTGAGTTCTCCATTGGCTTAAGATATTTAATGGAGCCATTGGAGAACAACGGTGTACAATGTCATTCTGGACAACCAGTTTAGTCTAATTTATTAACTGAAGCAGATGACTGTTGTAGAACTGACACTGTACCCGCATATTGTAGACGTTTGCAGCGTCTACCGACAAACCCATTTGAAGAATGTCAGGTATTTATTCTTACAATAATGGCTAGTTTATTTTCCTTCTCCGTCACAAGCTGATATTGCTGCCTGACTGGAACGGCACTATGCATGATCGAAATGGATGTTTATCAAGATTACAGATAGCTCATCTTTCACTTAACCCTTTATGGGGCGAGGAACCATACATGGTAACTTCAGCACACGTTTTAAATTGCATCCCGTTGCTTCTCAGTGAGGTTTAGAAGCATGTGGTTTTCACCCGGCCAGTCAGAGAAGATCAAGGCATCGTTCTCAGGTCAAATGTGGTCTGCAAGGTCCCCCTCTGCATGAACACTGAGTGTAACTACTTTATTAGGTACCATGAAGAAGAAGTGGCCTAATGTGGCCAAAGGGCAAGGAACTATATATATGGTAATTTCACTGATCTCAACTCCTTTCTACGTGAAGACTGAAAAATTCCACCCAAAAAATAAGTCTTCTTACGCCCTACAATAAAACTCTAGGGTTGAAATTTAGAATTTCCAAGTATTTCAATGAGTACCCTATAAAGAGTTAATACAGCACAAAGATTACCAAGCCACAGTGCAATGACATGGAGACAAAGTACTGGGTTTTTAATGTTTTTAATTGTTAATGCAAAGATAACAGTCCGGTAATTTGGTTTGATTGCAGAAAACCTCAGCCAACTTTAGAATTTTATAGTAAAAACTAAGACTACAGTATACATTAGCTGCTAAATATTAACATGTTAATTTTGTCACTGCGCACATGTGGGCATGATGATATTTGCACATCAAAGTGCCTCAAACCTCTGGGGTGGTGCCAGCCTGGCCAGACACTCGATGGAAATGTTGCTCTGAAGCCTACCGGAGGAATCTTTAGCATTCCGCTGGAAGAACGGACAATAAGCGCATTTTAATTCCAGCTAGGCGTCTACCAACTCACGGCAAATACAGATGCCTGAAACCCACAGAGCAAGCAGTACGGCAATGGTGTCAAGGAAAAAAACTTTATAACAATGAGAAACCTTGAGCAGAACCTAGCTCATATGGGGGGACCCATCAGCTTGAGGCCAACCAGGTAGAGACAGAAAAAGATGGAGGAGAGAGAAGAGGAAGTCCTAGCATGCTCTAGTTGTGTACAGTATACTGTAAATCCCCACATCACACACTCACAGGCTAAGTGGATGAGACAGAGAGCAACGAGCTGCAGGGTCTAATGAGGCTATTGACAGCTGTTGATGACCTGGACGGGACGGGGGGTCTAAAAAAAGCAACGATGAAGCGATTGATCGGGCTAACGACGTCACATCGGATCCAGCCTCCGATTCTGGCGGCCCCGCCCGATGATGCAGGGTTGGATCAGCCTCCCGTCGATCCATCCGAGAGCATTGGAAGAAGGTCATAGACATACCCTTGAAGGTTTTGATTGAGGGCCTTGCAAATAAGGACACCGCACTGCGTTGTTTGTTCTAAAGTCTTAAAACAAAAACGTTGATACCCCCACTCACCAATCTGGTGTTGGAGGTTAACAGCATGGCGCAGCATGAAGACTACTTGTGCATATTCATCAATCTCAGAGTAGGATACACGCCAATTTTACGTGTGCACCAAATGCACCAGTGCATTACCCAATAACAAGTACCTCAAGGTAGCCTGTCTAGTGCCACCAATGGCCACCAACATTTGTCAACCTTTTCGTCAACCAATCCTTATGTCTCACTTGTTAAATTATGAAGACCATTGGTCTGTTAGGAACTGAAGGCTGCTGTAGTTTGCCTGCCTGTTCAGTTGGTTGAGGGAACAACATTGTCCTCCAGAAACACAACAGTGCTGTGGTTGGTAATGTATGCCTTGATGCCTTCATGCAATATTTGTGTAAAGTCAATGTTTGCACATCGTTAAGGTACGTCTCCTGTTTGCACAAAGCTTGGGCTGGCGGATGTTTGCGGTTTTGGTTAGCTTTGACCTGGGCTACCCGTTGGATGTCTTACTTTACAAAACTGTGACAAGGAGTAAAGATCCACTACTTTCCTGGTCCAGCTGCTCTCTCTCTCTCTCTCATTATTATATTATTACCCCTCAGATTTTGTATTAAGCTTCTGTATTATGTGGGACGGCATCCAAAGAGGTGAAAATGCATCTCTGGCAGCTCTACCCTAATGAGTGTCAGTGATTTTTGCCAGTTATCATTGGGTCCTATGGGTTGAGGGGAGGGACCTCTGTGGATCATCCCAAAGATACTTGATCAGTTTGGGATCTAGTGAATTTAGAGGCCAGGTCAACACCTTGTGCTGTTTTTGTGTCTGTGTCAGGCTGCATCCTGCTGGAGATGACTGCTCCCATCAAGGAGTGTCATGGGGTGGGGGGTGTCAGGTCTGGTCTAGGTGGGTGCTACATGTCTAAGTAACTTCCACACCAATGAATACCAGGTCCCAGCAGAACATTGAATTGTCACAAGATGATCAGTGTTCTTCAGTTCTCCTGTCAGTGGTCATAATGTTGTGGCTGACTGATCAGTATACCTTGGACTTTGAATGCGGCATGAGTTCATTCTGAGTTGTGCAGTTGAGTCAAAAGTGCAGGACCTTGCACTTCTTGATGGCCGCCGCCATAACTTTCAATTCTGGGCTTCAAAGCACATCCAGTGAAAACCATTTTGTTGATACAGTATACATAAGCCCAGAAATAAAAGTAAATTCAATTAAATGTTATACGAGGGTAACTGTTTCACAGACATTCACATTCACTGGAAATGTCTCCCCGCCCACGCCAGTATAAAGCCGAGCTGTGTGTATGTACACCTGGGCTCCCGCTGTGCACGCTTCCTCCCCGGCCCTCGGCAACCGCGTTGCTATAGTAATTGTATCTAAGCGAATAACCATAGCAACCGCGGAGATGCTTTCGACGGCACCGTGGTAGCTGCTGTTTTTTTTGCAGTGCTGGAGATCAAACAGGCCCCGGTGTAAAGGGGAGGGGGCGGTGGTGGAGTGGTGATGGTGGTAAGGGGAAAAATAAACCAATAAATGTAGAGGAGGAATGAAAGCAGCAGAGGAGGAAAAAAGACAAGAAAGAGGAAAATAGAAGGTATTCCCTGAAGGCACCGCCACCCTTTCCAAATCCTTCTTGTAATAATTACCTGTCAGGGGTAAATGTGCAAGAAGAAGCACCTGTGTTCTTGCTGGGAATCGGAGGAGGTGGTGATAAGTCGCTGTTTCACCCATGCTGTGTTAAATATCATAGGCATTTAGGGTTAGGTCTTAGGGTTAGGGTTAGGGTTAGGGTTACCGTGCCGTTACAGGCCAGTCCAGGTCAAGATCACTGTCCACTAGTCAAATCTACAGTCACGCCACGCAGCCACATGTTCCTGCACTCATGAATGAGCAGGAGGGCGACGACTTCCCTTCGCACCTTTAAGCTTTAAGCCTCACCGAACTCCCAGTTTAGATAAACATAAAAACAGCCGTCCGTTTATCCTCTCAATTTTGCGACTTTGCGCTCACAGGTGGCGGCGACGCTGCTCCGAGCCGTGCTGCCACACCGGGGGATGGCTGGTGGCGGGAGGTGGGAGGAGGCAGGGGAACCCTCATCTGTCCCGTCTCCAAGGAAACCCTCGCGCTAGCTGCCTGTCTGTTGTCAGGGCAACGGGAGGGCAGAGAGGGGAACGCTGGGAGAGGAAAATACCGATGGAGGCGAGGAGGAGACGACAAAGAGCAGGGCGGGGCCTCGGACGCGATGATTTCAGACTGAATATGAATCTATGAATGTCATAAAGATCACACTGATGATGTCTTTCAATGCTCCTGTTGCATTCTTGTAATGTTGAACTAAGATTGCATCATCCGTTCGTTCACCCCGGACACACAGACCCCGCCTCCAAATCACTATTTTAAACAGATTTCATGTACTGCGCTCATTTGTCTTGCGCCTCATTTACCCAGCCATCTACCCCGCCCACCTCCATCCCCAGACACGTTTAAAAACGATGGTAGTGAGCGACTGAGCCCCTGACGATCTCCTGGCCTAGTTTTACAGAGCCGAGGGCCGGACGGTGACGAAAGAAAAAAAAATGAAAAAGGAGTCCAAAGCCCCACCTGCAGCCCATAACCATCAATGGGGAGTGTGTAGAGGTGGTTCAGACCTATAAGTACCTGGGTCTACATCTGGATCACAAACTGGACAGGTCAGCTGACACAGACCCAGTGTACAACAAAGGTCAGAGCCGTCTCTATTTCCTCGGAAGACTAAGGTCTTCTTGACATCTACCGGAAGCTGCTGGACATGTTCTAACAGACTATCGTTGCCAGCGTCCTCTGTTACGCTGTGGTGTTCTGGGGAGGCTGATATAGGAGGAGGACTCTGTGCTAGTGGCAGAGCTGGAGTCCCTGACATTGGTGGTAGATGCTAGAAGACTGAACAAACTCCTCTACACGACACTGTAGTCGGGCAGAGAAGCTCGTTCAGTCTCCATTCAGGCTCTGCGGACAGGTCGAGGAGGTAATTTGTCCCTCAGGACATAAAACTCTACAACACCTGCCTGTGAGGAACCAACTGGACTGTGGTCACACAATACACCCTCCACAGGTAGGCCCACCACAGGTTGATCAAGCCTGGGTCCTGGGGTTAGCTGTTAGCCTTAGTGGCCCAGGTGGTGTCGTTTCTCTTCAACCACAGCCAATGACTCGTCCTAGACACCTGAGGACCTGGTTGTTGTCTCCAAGAGTATCTGCTTTGAGTGAGATTGGTCCTACAGAAAACCCAGGATGTGACTGATTGTCGCCGGGGTCGTACATAGGGGGCAAGGTGAGTCTTTTCCAGGCCAAAGCTGCAGGTTTGTGGGAGAGGGCAGCACGTCGTACGTAATAATATATATAGTGTAATACTGGTGCTGGCCCATCTGAAGGACATCACGGATCCCCTGCTAGACCCCCTGCAGTTTGCCTATAGAGCAAACCGGTCAGTGGATGATGCAATCAACATGGCTC
>JASGAT010368368.1:20145-40766 GCA_030220025.1 Chelon auratus | reverse complement strand
GTTATATACTGGTATAGCCTGCAAATTAATCCTTAGTTCTGTATTGTTGTTGAGAAAATGAGTGGAAATACAGGGGATTCTGCTCCCCATTAAGCCCAATGTTGTAATATTACAACATTTCCGTAAAAACTTACTAAAACATAAAATTTTTGAAAACACTCCATTTTCAGCTCCAAATGCCTCCTACAACAACATCTGAATGGTTGAAATTTTTTTTTTTGGCGTTTTTCTATATTTGGGTTTTACAGGGTTAAGGCACGATTTACTCGCTCCGTCATATTAGGGTGCTTTGCAGTGGTGAGTCTGGGAGTCGCTGTCCATTGCTGACAGAGTTCACGGTAAACTGCGGACCTCGATCAGATAAGCTGTAATTAGGTACACCCCATCTGGTAAAGACTTCCTTCTTTAAAATGCGAGCCACTGTTTGTGCTGTAGCATTCCATATAGAGAAAGCTTCATCCCAGTGGGTAATCCACCACCAACAACAGGTATTTGTGTCTTTCTGGACTTCTTGGTAGTGGACCCATCATTTTTATTATGTACTTTTAAACTCTGACAAACTACACCATGTTTGATGACGTTTTTTTTTAAGTCTCATCTCTTTCTGTAGACTATAGACAGCATCTTATTTGAAAAGAAAGCCATTAAAGAGCGTCAGGAGCACAGTTTAATTTTCCTTTCCTGTATTCCACAATTAAGTCAAACCGCTGAAACCTTAGTGCCCTTCAGATCAAAGGGCTCATGGTTTTTGTTGATGAGAGGGCCCATTGTGAAGTAGAGTGAGCAGTAATGACGGTGAAGAATTTTGGTTCTAGAAAGTGCTGTCATTTCTCTAGTGAACAAATGATTGTGAGGCACTCTTTTTCTGTTACTGAGCAATTTCATTCATCTTGGTTTAGGGTAAGACTTGCAAAAGCTAAGACCACCAAGTCCATCATCTCTCTATGTTAACACAGCTCCTGTGTCTCTAGGACCACTAGGTATGGCAAGTCTGGGTTTGGGTGAAAATAGTTAGAGATATTAGATCAGATTTCAACTGATCAAAAGCTTGCTGGTATGCCTAACTCCAAATAAAAGGTCTTCCTTTTCTTCAGATCATGCAGTGGCTCTGCAATTTTCGAGAAGTCTGGTACAAATATGGTACCATCTGGCAAGCCACAATCTCTGAACTTCTTTGAGATTCATTGGTACTGGATAGGATCGACTTGCCAGACAGATTTCTCCCTCAGGCCATCCAGAACTTTCTCCATTAGCCTTTGGAAGGTGGTCGGTGCATTCTTCAGACCAAAAGGCATGACATTAAATTGATACAATCCAGAGTGAGCAACAAAGGCAGGTTTGTCTTTACTGTCGGGATCCATGGGTACTTGCCAGTATCCACGGTTTAATTTGATGGTCAAGAAAATGGTGGCTCCGGAAAGGGTTTGAAAGCTACTGAAGCATGGATAAATCCACCAGGGGACAGATGACAAGTCTCAAATTGTATACAACTGAGGACAATAGACGGTAACTACCAAGTGAACCTCTTCAACGTTAGGTAGAATAGGAAAATCACACATAAATATCTAAAAAATCCACTAATATGGAATAAAATCATGCATATTTTATGATCTTTTAAAAAATCTGTTTAATTAAATTAGAAAAAATGTCATTGTGGCAGAGATAATGCTTTTACTATAACAACTATGTATAAAGTATCATGTAATTACAAGTCGCTTCACTGAAGTAAATATTCTTATTGAAATATCATTAACAACACAAGTGACATTCTTGACATAACCGTTGCAAAATTAGCAAAAACTAGAAAGTTCATCCAGGGAGCCATTTTGGAAATGGCTGCCAAAAGCTACTGATTGCAGAGCATGGATAATTCCACCAGGGGGCAGATGACAAGTCTCAAATGCATACAACAAGTTTTTCAGGTAAGTATTGATTATGTGGGTGGAGCAGAGGTTTCAGAAACTCATGTATCAGATATTATACACTTGGACTTAGAGGGTTAAATTCCTTCTCTCGGGGTATGCAACTCTGAGAAAATAATCCACCATTTTCCACCAGAGCACCATGACTTTGTGGGTGCTGACTCATCATATCACATTTCCATTCACCTTGCACACTGATGTTTGACGGCTAAAGAAAAGATTATTTTCCATCGTGGCTCAGCATCAGAGGAGCCACACTATCATCTCTGAATCTTTCGCGAAAGCTTTGTCTGAGTCTGCTGTCCAACTTTCTTTCACCTCCTGTTATTCAGTGAAAGATCTCACACTTGAAGTGAGTTTTCTTTAGAGGACTGATTGCTTTGTAAAGGTTGGTTTGCAGCTATCAGACCAACCATCTCTCTGCCATGTGTTCCGGATTACTCCCACCATAGATCTCAGTCGGATGCTCTTCACAGACCTTGCTGTGCTTGTTTCCATCGTAGAAACGAGTTGAAGACTCTCAAGAAAACAGATGGTTTTTGATTGATTGTGTCTGAATCTAAGAGGAAACACTGAATTTTCTTTTGTCCAGGCTCCAGCTGGTGCTCCGTTAGAGTAAAAATCAAATCAAATAAATGCACTCTTCTGTCTCCTGGTTGCTTTTTATAACACTTGAAGTCACGAGTTCAGCTTTAATCATTGCCCTAAGAAACTGTGGTAGGAGTTATTTCATTTTATTAAGTATTGTTTGATTTTAATTTAAACTTGTTATTATTTTATTTTATTTTGTCTTACTTTATCCTATTTCATGCTGCAAACATAACTGATTTTTTGATTTATTTTCTTTTATTTTTGCCTTATTTCATATTTTATTTTTGTCATATTTTATATTTTTCTTATTGTTTTTTATTTTATTCTATGTTGACAATTTTTTATATTTTTTCTCATTGTTTTTTTATTGTATGTTGTCAAATTCAGTTATTTTCTTTTATTATATATTTTTTTGCCTTATTTTAGTTTATTATTATTTTATTTAGTTTTACATGTCTTTTTGTGTTTTATTTTTGTCTTATTTAATTTTATTTTCTTTTTTAGTTTTTTTATTGTATTAATTTTGTTTTGTTATTATTTCACAGAGAGCAGCAGAAGTTTAAATGTGTTTGGGTTTGAATGAGATCTTTGTGTTTCTTTCGCAGCAGTTCAGGCAGGAGTCTGTATTGTCTCTTGTGGCGGTGGACGGGTCCATGCAGGGTTCAGGTGAGGTGAGTCCCAGGTCCTCTTCACTGCTCCGGTGCTGTGGACCACTGAAGACCTGAGAGTAAACATGACCCGGCAACAAATTGGAATGAACGGAGACCTCTGAACGTCTCACAGAGGGTTTAATGAAGCTTGCTGGCTGAGTCACACGGAAAAATGGAAACGTGAAATGAAAACAGTCATGTGTTTGTTCACTGTAAACATCATGGAGGTCATCTGTGGTATTTAATTTATAACTCACATTATATTTCAGATAAAAAGTGGTCAGACATCCTCACCGGGTTCATGTCCCATTTCTGTGACCATCTGTTCTCTCTGGTCTCTGTGTTGTTTCCTCTGAATGGTGTGAGGCCCAGTTTACCCACTATGACCCGCTCGTCTCTGCTTCGTTCAGAGGTTCTTCTGTCTCTGTTTCAAAAGCGTTTCGCTAAACTAATTTCAGTCAAGAAAACTTTTATTTGCAGTGAGTAATTTTCAAGTCTCTGAGCCGGGATCCCTGTCTTACGTGGGTCTATATGGTAAACCCTGTTCAGACTTTTAATCAACACCTGTCCTTGGTATTCTGACCACACCTGTCCACCTTTAAGTACCAGAGTTCACCCCTGTACCTTTTAAAAAAAACAGTAACGCAGCTGGGATAGGCCCCAGCCCTCCCACCACCCTTCACAGGACAAGCGGTTACAGAAGAAGAAAGAATGAATGAAAAAACAGTAATGCTGTTTGTTTTGTTTTTTACAGGAAAAACTTAAAATCAGCAAACCTGCAGATCTGTATTTTAAAGTAGTCTAGCTAACATTAGCTGAATACACTACGTCAAGTCTAATATAAAACCTGTAAACATTACGCCAAGTCTAATGAGAATGACTCAGTCTGACAACAATCCAATTAAGAAAAACTATTTTCCTTTACTAACAAGCAAAATAAAAATGGTGCTAACAATTAGTTCACAAGATGGAGATGGATAAACAACCACCACTTGATCGTGTGAACTTGAACTCAGTTTTGTTTTCCCACAATGCAATGGATAAAATACTGTGAAAATACTTTTTACTGTTTTCTTTGCTTTGAGCTATCAATACTGTAAAACTATATTTCATCTCACTAACTAAAATTAACAGGAATACACTGCTGATATTTCAATGTAAATTTACAGCAATTTCTAAAATGTGTCCCAAGCCAGTACTTAGATCTGATGTCAGTTTCTCTGTATGTAAATAAGTAGCCTCATCATTCATTCATCTTCTTTAACCGCTTGTTCCTGTTCGCAGGGTCTGCTGGAGCCTATCCCAGCTGTCACTGGGCGAGAGGCGGGGTACATCCTGGACAGGTCTTCAGTCTATCTCAGGGCTAACACAGAGAGACAGACAACCATTCACACTCACACTCACACCTACAGCCAATTTAGAATCACCAATGAACCTAACCAGCCTGTCTTTGGACGGTGGGAGGAAGCTGGAGAACCTGGAGAGAATCTGGAGAGAACCCACACAGACACAGGGAGAACATGCAAACTCCACACAGAAAGGCCCAGTCAGCCCATGGATTTGAACCCAGAACCTTCTTGATGGGAGGCATCAGTGCTAACCACCATCATGAGGTCAGTAAAATATTATAACAGCTGCTGTCTATAATAGATCTCTACCTACCACTGGATCAGAACGATGAACAGAATTTTATTGTGTATGTGTCATGACTTGGGGAGATGATCCATATTTTGGAACGACAGTAGTTATTTTAGAGACAAAGCCTCAATTAGAACTGAACCCTGGATGATTTCACACGCAGAGTAATGTCACTGCTGAGCTGTCTGCAGGAGAGAAAGAAAAAAAAATCTCTTATCTTTTCAGGTGAATATTTATAATAGTGGTTGTGTGTTTGTTTGTTTTTTTTTCTTAACGAATGAGGTCAGAGCTGTGAGGAGGTGGTCTGTGACTCAGGACTGTGTGTGTTCACACTACCAACGGAATGAGGTCAAACGTATCCCAGACCACCTCCACATGTGGTCTAAGATCGAATCACTCAAATATGTCCTGGAATTGGAGGAATCTGTTCTGACCCTGCTTCTTCCCAGTGAATGGTATTCTAACGTCCAAGGTTATTCTGCTCAACATCCTCCAGTTCAAGGTGGGTATCTGGTAATTCAAGACCTTAGTCATGTGAGTTTCAGGTGGACACCACCCACAGATGTTCTTGATACAAACTTAAACTCCTCACCATTCCTTTAATTTAAACCTGAAGACTTGGATGAAGTGTCTTCAGGAACCCAACAAGTCCAGTTATCTTTGTCTCAGCTTTGTTTTTTGGATGTACCATGACCTAAATGATTGGGTAGCTTGACAGACATGTGAGTCTCAATGCCATATTAAGTGAATGTGGAGACAGGCTAGCTATTTGCTAGTTCTTTACTTCAGTGAAGATCACTTTGATCTCAAAGGTTCAGGCCTTTTTGAGGTTCCTAGAATTTCAAAAAGTAGAATGGGAGGTAGAGCCTTAAGCTATCAGGCTCCTCTCCTGTGGAACCAGCTCCCAGTTTGGGTTAGGGAGGCAGACATCCTCTGTAATTTTAATGTCAGGCTCAAGACTTACCTTTTTGATCAAGCTTATAGTTTGGGCTGGACTGAACCATCCCTTAGTCATGCTGCAATAGGCCTAGGCTGCTGGGGGACCATGCACTGAGCACATATCTTCAAGTTTCTTCTCTCTCGCACCAAACTCCTATCCTCTAGTTTCTTGTCTCTGGCAGAGCTCTTGTCCTCTTGCTCTTACCTATTACTAGACTTGCAATTCTGTGCTATTACTGTATAGCATGTTTACTGCTGTATGTCCCTCTCCCCCTGTCTCTACCAGGCTGGCCTTAGGCAGATGGGTCCCTCCATATGAGCTGGGTTCTGCTCAAGGTTTCTTCTTGTTAGAAGGAAGTTTTTCCTTGCCACTGTCACCTTCAAGCTTGCTCTGGGGTTTTCAGGCCGGGTTTCAGACCAGATGTTGTAAAGTGTCTTGAGACAATTTGTATTGTTACTGACGATATATAAATAAAATTGAATTGAATTAAATTGAAGACCTTCTCCATGGTTATGACTGGTTTCTCTTGAATCCAGAGATATCCATGTGTCACAGATGCTCCATGCTTTTTGCATTTTGACTTCATTCAGGCAGACGCTCTGGTTTAGGCCACGTTTCAGATGAGCCCTTTAAAGACTGAGTGGAAACAGAATGGGTTGACTGTGACACAGTGAATGAGGAGGACATGTGTCTCACTTTGTCCCCTAGCGGAGTCACAGAGGACAGGCAGAAACGTGACCATCCTCAGTGGGGACAGATCCTCCAGCCAGGCTCACCCAGGCCACGACCTCAGCTTTGTTCTCCTGCCTCTGATCCTGAGCGCTCGCTGTCAGAGTTCAGGCCAGGGGCAGCGGGGTCGAGATGTAAAGGCTGTAGGGTTATAATTGGACCGAGAGTCACGGCTAATGATCCAGATTCATATGCACAAATGAGAAGAGAAAAGAGGGAAGAGAAAAAGACTGTGACTGGTGGACGTCTTTGCTTCATGTGAACTGAACCAGAACCTGTAGGACAAAGGAGTCCAGAGAAATCCTAATGATTTCAAAATTTAACAAAACAGAGAAAGGAAGTTTTAAGCCCTCAGATACAGAACTGGAAATGAGCAACATCTGAAGAAGCTCAGAGAGACTCTTCAGAGAGAAGAGGAAAGACTGAGATCTTTAACCATGTGAAGCCTGAAGTAACAGTGAGAAAAAGCTACTACACTGAGTGGTTATGGTAGCAGTATTTCGTTTTATTTTTTCTTTTCTTTAGACTTAGACATACACTTAGACAGACTTTAAATCATCCACAAGGGAAACTGCTTGGTTACAGTAGCTTAGTTGCACATAAAAACACTCTTAAGTGCCACAAGTAAAAAGAGAGTCAAAAGAAAATAGAGACAGAATAATATATATTATATACATAGGAATAATAATATGGTGCAACAGTGTGCATTCTCATGTTATCTGTTACAGAAAGGTGAGTTGTTGTACAGCTGGACTGAGAATGGTATGAAAGAAGTCCTGCAGCGTTCATTGTGGGAACGAAGCTGGATCATTCTGTTTGAGAATGAGCTCCGTTGCCCCTCTATAGTCTGGTGATGAGATGGAACGTCCATGACGGAGAGCAGTTTGTCCACCTCACTGAGATGAACGTCTCCAACATACTGCCAATAACATGACCAACCTTTCGGATCACTTTGCAATTTGTCGATCCTACCTATGTCCTAGGATCCTACCTATGTCCTAGGACCAGCAAAAAGGTGCTGCTCCCCCAACAAACCACAGTAAAGTACAAGGCACTCGCAGCAACAGACGGGTCCAGCAACTTGCTGCATACTTTGAAAGACCTAAGCTTCCTCGGGAAGTAGAGTCTACTCAGGCCCTTCTTGTTCATAGCATCGCTGTTGTCCCTCCAGTCCAGTCTGCTGTTCATGTGGACGCCCAGGTACTTGTAGTGGTTCATTGCTTTCTCCTGAGATTTCCTGATACTTGATTGATCCATCTCTCCACACGCTGCAGGTTTCCAGTGCCAGAGGAAGCAAAGCAGCCCCAGAGCTTCACTGAGCCACCGTCATGCTTCACCGTTGGCAGGGTGTTCTTTTCAGCATATGCTCCATTCTTCTTCCTCCACACATCCATAGGCCCAAAAAGTTCCAGTTCTGTTTCATCACTCCACAGAACAGAACCCCAAAGCCTCTTTGTCTTACTTATACAGTTTTCAACAAACTGGAGACGTCTTTTCTTGTGCCTTTGGGTCAGTAGTGGTGTACGTGGTGGCCTTCAGCGTTTAATAAGCTCCTTACTGTAGAAACTGAAACCTCAGTGCCTGCTGCCACCAACCATCTTGCTGCAGGTCTTTTGCAGTCAGTCGAGGGCTTTTGACCACCTGCCTCCTCAGGAATCTGGTGGCAGCCGTTGATAGTTTCCTTTTTCTGCCATGTCCAGGTAGTGCACCCACCGTTCCTTTAACTTTAAACTTGCGAACTATGCTTCCAACTGTATCTCTAGGAACATTCAGTGCCTTTGCTAGCTTTTTGAATCCTTTCCTAGTTTGTGCAAGGCAATGATCCCTTCTCTGACCTTTTTGGACAGTTCTCTTGACTTAGCCATGTTTCTAACATCAAATGTCACCGTCAACATTGCAGGAATTTGAGGTGTTCTATTCCAAGCACACCTGATGCAACCTAATTTGCAAAAGTGTGCTGTTATGAGGAATTCTATTCTAAGGGTTGAATAATTTAGAGAGGTCATTAAAAGTGGCATTTTGTGTTGAATTTGGAGAATATATAGGTCACTTCATTAAAGTAAATATTGTTATTGAAATATTAGTAACAACACAACTGACTTTCTTAACATAACCTTGTCAAAGTCAACAGCAACTAAAAATGAAAGCAGCCATTTTGGAAACAGCTGCCAAAAGCTACTGACTACTGCCTCCTGGTGGATAACTCTACCAGTTGGCAGATGACTAAAAATTTTAAATTATATACAACTTAGAGAAAATCTACGAGATCGACTTCAATTCTGCCTCTAAGGAAACTGTGGTACAGTGAAAATAAAAGATCAGCGACAACAAATGAGCAAATTCAAACTGAAGACTGAGGGCATTCAGAGGAAAAAGGAGAGTGAGACACCTTCAAACAGCTGGAGACACTTCATCTGTCCTCTAAACACTGACACAGGATTGATGTTAGTGAGCAGTAACCTGTTCTCAATCACTGAGACCAAGACGTGTTTGTGAGTCATCAGATAAATTGCAGCTTTGCATGCAGTCGTCCTCTAAACTAAAAGCGTCTCTGCAGTCAAATGTTTAAATCTTGTTTTTATTTTCGGTCCTGGTCCATGGACAGCCAGCTTCAGATTATGTGGATAAATGTAGACCAGTAAAGATGCATGGCTAGTGGATATCTGCTCACAAACAGTAGTTGCGGGGGGAGGGGGAGATGTTTTGTTTTGTCTCCGAGATACATCAAGGGTTGACCTTTCTAAGCAAAGTGCCCACAGATGACTTGCATTTCTTCTGATCTCAGTTGTTCCCTCTTGTTTTCAGAGTAATTTAAAGGGGAACTACTGTTTTTTACAACCTGGACCTTATTTCTAGCACAAAATCCGATCGTTTACTCACCCATATAACTTTTTACATATAGCGCATATCCATATAGCAGGAGTGACTGCGGCATCGGGACACAGCCTCTAAATAACGCATTATCTGCCGCAAAACTCGTTCATTTCACCAATATTTTGTTATCGTACACTAATGCTATTCCCCGTTGAGTCCGGAGTTAGCTGTTGTAGACTGACCTACAGACCTCAGATGATGTCTTCTGAACTGGATGATGTCATGTCTGAGCGCCGCGCGCACCTGCGACGGTCGGCTTGTTTACCTGTAATTTGCTACTGCTATGGTTCGTCCACAACCTCAGAATCGGAAAAATATTCAGCCATGTTGTAAAAAACTACAGGTAAACAAGACGACCGTCGCGGGTGCGTGCGCCGCTCAGAGATGACGTTGTCCAGGTCAGAAGACGTCATCTGTAGGTCAATCTACAAGGTAACTCTGGACTCAACGGGGAATAGCACTACCGTATCATAACAAAATATTTTGTGGCAGAAAATGTGTTATTTAAGAGGCTAGATGCCCCAGTCATTCCCACTAAACCACAGTTATATGGGTGAGTAAAGGATTGTATTTTATGCTAGAAATAAGGTCCAGGTTGTAAAAAACAGTAGTTCCCCTTTAATGACATTTTGTTGTGAAATGTGTTTTTCTCCGGTTTTCAATTTTGCTTTTATATATTTATCTTTTCATTGAAGCAACTGCAGTTGATCACACATTTAATCCAAAGCTGTAAAATTGTCTTAATGCAGGCGAAGGGCCTCTCCAGTTACCTGCAACTGCCTTCATGAAACCACAGGCCATCAATCTGCGCCTGAAAGCGAGTCCTTTGTCCTGCTTTCAGCTTGAGGACCGTCAGGTTTATGTCTTAGCATCTGGAAGACGCTGAGCTGTTTCACAGCCCGACGCACAAAGCTGCTGCTGTGTCTCTGTGTGGAGACAGGTGGGTTCCTCATAATGCTGCTTTGTTTTCCACTCTTCCTCATTTCTCTTCCTGCGTCTGTTTTATCGTCTTCCCTCGCGTCCCCACGCGGCAGAGTCACCTCTGCTTCAGGTCCGCGGGGACCTGAGCAGACGGACCAAGTGCTGACGCCGCATGTTCCCGCAGCTCTGCGGTGAGTGTTTGTTCAGAGCGGAGCCGTCACATGTCAGAGATGTGAGCAGCTCCACCCGAATGTGAACACACACCCGCGTCATGGCTCCTGACCAAAACGTTGCATTTGAAGGCACCACCAAGACTACAGCCAACAACCAGCTGGTACATATGTTCTGAACCTGAGAGGAAATAAGTCTTCATACCAGCAGGTGACAGTAGTCTGTATTGGTCATTTAAAAGAGGAAGAGGTGCTACTAGTGGGAGGCTAGGAATCTAGGGAAATGTGGTCCAGAGCTGGCTTTTCCTGAATGATGCTGATCAGGTGGTCTACACTTATTCATTCTAGATCATCATGTTGTTGTGGTAATATCTGTGGGTTTGGTTCTGGTTCTCTGAGCCAATTGGCCAATCAGAGTGAGGGATTAAAGTGATCAGTAGCTGCTAGCTGTCTACAACACCCCAGTGTCTTCACCTAACTGACTGGTTGCCCTCATAGCTTGCTAGCTATAATTTATTCTCTACCTAATCAATAGACTCCTAAGTATATCCATTAATACCTTAATGAAAGAATCTGTCCTCCAGTGCTCTGATGTGCAGACAGCTGACAACATATTGGATCAAATAACTAACCAATAACAAACTTAGAGACAGATGATGATGATGATGATGATGATGATGATGAAGACTGATTTGTGCTGTCTGTCTTTAAGCATAATGTTTTTCTTTTAGTGACAGTCAGACTGAGAGCTGAACGTCTCTGCTGAATCCATCTCGTCCTCATTTCCTCGGAAAAAGAGGAAGAGGAAAAAAAAAGATGCCGCTGCCATGGCAACCGAAAGCACACATCCTCTCCAGGCTGTGTGTGTGTGCTACACGCAGAGCATCTTAACTTCTCTAATGTCAAATCCAGCTGCTGCAGCTGCACCATACCTCTCTCTCTCTCTCTCTCTCTCTCTCTCTCTCTCTCCATCCGGCTCTCATCAGGAAGTGGTTTCCTCCCTCTGGACATCATATGAGGGAGACCCGAGCCGTGTGAGTGTGTGAGCGTGTGTCTTAGTGAGTCATAATTGTGTATGCACGCATGTGTGCTGCTGAACCTGTAACTCGTCCCTGACAAAATCAATTCACAGAGAGTTTGTGTGAGTGAGTATTATTCTTGTTGTGGGAACATTAAACGTCCCTTTTCCAGGCCATCATTTTGATTAAGGAAATGATTTCTTAAAGCTTAAACACCGTGATTCAATTCAAAAATTGAATTGCAATTATTCGCATTATTGTCATAGTTGAAGTAATCGCATTTTTTCAAATCTGTTTTAAATGTACCCTACAGGTATATTTTCCAAGTCGTGAATCCTCTTATCAACATGGGAGCTGACTAATGTAGTTTTCTTTATACCAAGTGTATCTTATTGTTATTGCAGTCCAACACAAAGACAGATACTGTCCAGAATACTCTCGTCAAACCCACCCTATTACAAGTGGGTGGTGTTTGAGACTAGAGTGCTCCGGTAGTGGCTCAGTTCTGGTCAAGTCCTCTGGTGGAGAGTTGGAGCCGAGATTTTCCATTGGGAGGACTATTTCTTTGTCCACTTCCACTGCGTCGCTTCTGCATCGCCTCCTGATTTTCCAAACTGGGGGTAGAGCCGAGGGTAAAACGTCAGGCGTTTCCACAGAATTCCATTCATTTTTTGTTCAATTTTAGTGAAACCTCTATATGTATTTTTCCTGTCAAAAACACGAACACAGCTCACTTTGTACAACAATAATGGTGTTGTATATGAACATAAGTATGTGGACACTGTTACCAGGTTTTGTTTTAAAATGTTCAGTTCAGGGGATGTTAATAAAAAACAAAACACTAATTATCCCACCAAACCCACTTTTCTTCTGTTTTTGGTGTAATCTGTCAACTAATAACATCAATAAGATCCACTATAAAGGACAAATATTATTAGGTATAGTTGTCAAGGTTTGTGGGTAGTGAGGTAGGAACCTAGTGCATGGACAGAGCGTTCTGAGGCAGGAGTGGACAGTAGGCTTTACTGTTAATAGTAATAAACATTTCGCTAAGAGCAGTAATTGATTTTAAAACATCAAAAATAGTTTCACCAAATACAAACGCTTTGACGTCTCGTCACGTCTCGGTGCGAACATTGTTTCTCTGTATTTGCAGCAGATATGTCGATAGATCAATGATGGCGTTTTCTCCTATTTCATCTGTTGCACGTGTTTCCTTGAGCTGAGGCATGTTGAACTCTCTCCTCCACTGCAGATCTCAGGCTGTCTGACCAGCTCTGGATGCATTATGACGTTAATGTTTGTTAATGTCACTCTCAGGCTCGATAAACTTTCTGTAACACTGAATAAATTTAATTTGATCAGTTCGATCTTTACTGAACAGGAAAAAGCGCGCAGATGTCTCCCTCTGGAGCAAAACTGGGTGACAAAGTGTGAGGCACAGAGCAGCGTTACAGGTGATCCACGCCACAGGTACAGTCTGTATAATGTAACTCTTCAAAATAAAAGTATCGTTTTCATCAACTGATGTGAGGTCAGACTGTGACCTCAGTGTTACCAAACGTTATAGCGGCGTCTGTCTCTCTCATATAACTGTGTCTGCGTTCCACATTAGACTGGACACAAACCTGTTAGTTTCCCACGCACACAAACCCTCTCTCTCTCTCTCTCTCTCTCTCTCTCTCTCTCTCTCTCTCTCTCTCTCTCTCTCTCTCTCTTTCTCTTGCTCTCTCTCTCTCTCCCTCCCTTTCTGTCTCTCTCTCTCCCCGTCCAGATGTTGGGGAATAAGAGACACTTAAAGAGCTGGTGAGTTACGTACATCCGAATTTCTCTCTCACACACAGAGTTCAACACAGAGGCAGCCAACTGGGCGGCCGAGCATGACAAGAACAGAGAGAGAGAGAGAGACACACAAAAGGAGGAGAGAAAGGTCACTCCTCGCCCATAAAGACTCGGCAGCAGCGGCGGCAGCAGCAGCAGCAGCGCCTTAATGCAGCTTCCTGTTCTCATCTGTGAAACACCATGCAAACAAACATCTGACAACAGCTGCCAGTTCGTTCGTGCTTTCCAAATGCTACACGGCCAAAAGTATGCGGACACAACACTTTGTCCTTCGTGGTCAACATCCCACTAAACTTCACTATGTTTTCTTTCCCTTTTGGTATAACGGTCAACACGGCCCTTAATAATCCGAATTTGTTTCACTTTAAAACACAAATGTGTTTGTCTAAATAAATCAAGGATTTGGCTCAGTCTGATCTTCACAACACATGGCTGTGGAAGTGTGTGATGGCATGGACAAAAGATGGTTTCTGAAGAGCTCAGAAAAAGAGTTGTTGTTGATTATCAGGCTGGAAAAGGTTACAAAACGATTTCTAAAGAATCTGGAATCCACAAATCCACAGTCAGACAGCTTGTGAACAGATGGAGGATATTTAAGATGACTGTTACCCTCCACAGGAGTCGTACACCAACAAAGATCACTCCAAAAGAAAGACGCATAATAGTCTGAGAGTTTACAAAGGAAACCAGGGTAGCTTCTGAGCAAATATAGGCCTTGCTCACGTTTGCTAATGTTCATGAATCCACCATCAACAATGAACAATCATGATGTTCATGACAGAGTCATGACATTTGGTCATCTACAGTTTGATTAACTTCATGTTGACAAGCTAGAAGACTATTGGGAACATGAGTCCAAAGTAGAATTGTTTGGTTTAAATGAGAGGCATCAGGTCAGGAGGTGAAACAACACTGAATTCCTGCATCAGAATCTCGTCCCGTCCGTGAAACATGGGGGTGGTAATGTCCTTGTTTGGGTCGGTTTTGCTGCATCTGGGCCAGGACAACTTGCCATCATTGCTGGACCAATGAATTCTAAAAGAATGCACCCAAGAACACAAGTTGTTCTACAACAGAATGCTTTTGGAATGACCAAGTCAAGGTCCTGACCTTAATCTAATAGAAGTGTTGTGGAAGTACCTGAAGCAAGCAGTTCATGTGAGGAAACCAACCAACATCTCAGAACTGAAGTGGTTCTATACTGAGCAATGGCCAAAAATTCCCTCGAGCAGCTGTGGATGACTGATCAGAAGTTATTGGAGATTGTTGTTATTACTGCACAAGGGAGTAACATCAACTCTTTGCACCTCCCAGAAACAGCAATCTTGCATTATGACCACCTCCTAATATTGTGCCCCCCCAGCAGTTAACACGCTATACAGCACAGAATTGTATGAGTAGTAATAGAGAATAAATTAGATGAGAGAACAGAGAATAGGAGCTCAGTGAGAGAGAGAAGAGAGCAGAGGTCAGGTGCTTAGTGCGCCGTCCCCCAGCAGCCTAGGCCTATTGCAGCATAACTAAGGGATGGGTCAGTCCAGCTCTAACTATAAGCTTCATGAAAAAGGAAAGCCTTAAGCGTAACCTTAAATGTAGAGAGGGTGTCTGCCTCTCGAACCCAAACTGGGAGCTGGTTCCACAGGAGAGGAAGCTGAAAACTCTACCTCCAATGCTATTTTTTGAAATTCTAGTTACCACAAGAAGGACTGCACTTTTAGATCGAAGTGCTCTGTTGGGACGATACAGTACAATGAGGTCTTTAAGATACGATGGAGCTAGGCCTTCAAAAGTCTTGTATGTAAGTAATATGATTTAATTGAATTCTAGATTTAAAGGCAGCCAATGAAGAGAAGCTAAAACTGGAGTCATATGATCTCTCTTATTAATTCCTGTTAAATGGTGAAACAGTTAACCACTGTTCCTTCCTTGAATCACTTTTGATAGATACTGACCACTGCAGAGCAGGAACACCCCACAAGAATGTCAGTTTTGGAGATACTCTGACCCAGTTGTCTAGCCATCACACTTTGGCCAGTGTTATTCACTTTACCTGTCAGTGGTCATAATGTTATGCCTAAAGGTATAAATGATAATTTCTCTTGAACAGACAAACACAAAAATATCCTTGTCTACTTTCAGGACTGATCTATCTATATATTAGCCAAATCTGTCAACATGCTCCCAATAACAGAAGAAACTTATTTATTATTTTACACATTCCTGACAAAAATAGAATTCTGTTTGTAGAACAGCTGATGATATGATGTGAGAGTAAAAGTATGTGGACACAATAACAACAATTTATTGTTGTCATCAAATTACAACTTTACTGACAAAGTTGATCTGCTGCTGTGGAATCAAATTTGTTGGAAATAGACCAGAAGAAAAAGAAGGAAAAGGAGATGAAGGAGGAGGAAGATGAAGAGAAGAACACTGAGGAGGTGGAGGAGGAGGAAAAGTGAAGAAGAAGAAAAAGGAGGAGGAGAAGCAGAAGGCGAAGATGAAGGGGAAGAGGAGAAGGACAAGAGGATCCATCTTTATCTTCAATTCTTAACTGATTCAGTAGAACATATAGTACTGGTTACTTAAAGACTGTTTCAGATGCAGATGGGTCTGATCTGTGTCCTTACATTCCTGGATCAGGGCTAAGTGTAATGATCTTCAAAGCCATCATGATTCTGAAGCAGAGCCTGTGTGTTCCTTCAATGCTGTTCTTTGTCATGGCGTTTTGCAAGAGGTATCACTCCTGTCTGGACCCTGGAGTGTTTCTGTTTCTGCATGGCGAGGATACAGTAAGTCAATGCATTGTGATGAATCACACCTAAACCTCCCCTGGCCTTCATTCCTTTCCCAAAACTCAAACAAACATGTCAGTCTGCGCCTCCCCCGGCGCCATCCAGATGCGTCACATTCTCTTGAAGTTAGTAAACATTACGTTCATTTGATTCGTCCGTGTCCTACCAGAGGATTCCTATACCATTAATCAAACGGTCTTCTGGCCTCATCTCTTTCCCACAACATTACCATTTCCTACACCAAAGGGGTGACACTTCCCCACGTACAGCAAGATGGATCGACCTTGTAGGAGTTTACCTCCTTATTCTTGACATACTTCCATGTTGTGATAGGGATGATGGATGTCATAAACAAGCCAAGCTGCAGCCAGTATTTCCCTTCTTGTTTCCCAGAACAATATCTGTGGACCATGTTAGGAATTGCTCACTCAGCATCCAGATACTTCATCTGCAGGACGTTCCCTGTGGAGAAACCTTGTGTCAGGTCCAACACCTCGACAATGTGAATGCCACTTTTCAGCCTCTTTTAGCTCTTAGTTTTAGTTCTAGTCATTGCCTTTAAATCTTTGTAGATGACATGTTTCTCAGCTTCACGTATTGATATTAGGTTACACTTCTGTTAAGGTCCAGACATAGCAAACAGACATCTGAGAACATCAACAAAGGTCGGCTGTGACGTCTCCTGGACCACAAAGCTGCAGTTGAACACACCACAAAGACTACAGCCAATGACTAGTGGAAGGAAGGAAGGAAGGAAGGAAGGAAGGAAGGAAGGAAGGAAGTGAAGACAGAAGGAGGGAGAAATGAAGAAAAGTAGGAAGGAAGAGAAGAAAGAAGGAGGGAGAAAGGGGGACTGAAGGAAGGAGAGGGGAAGGAAGGAAAGAAGGGAGGAAAGAGGAAGGAAGGAACAAAGGGAAGCAAGTTTAAAAACAGATAGATAATCAATAGATAATTAATAACCATCAATTAGACAATCATCCAGACACCATGTCCTGTATGTTGGTTAGATAATTACGTTGCATTCAAGGACAATGTTCTGAAAATTAAACCCACAAGATATCTGATATTTATGCTCACACAATTAAAATATTTCACTCCATTAAAGTAGTTGATAATGAGATTTTATTTCCAACTTTCAGTTTGTTTTAGATTTTTCGAGATGGTTAAAAAATACCATTAGTGTTAAAACACTGATTGAGTATAACATTAACACTGACTTTGTAATTAAACGGAAAATGTCTGAGCTGGGTTTCCTTCTTCTTCTTCTCCCTTCAGATTCACTTACTACTTTTATGAATGAAAGCTCATTTGTTGCCACCAAAAACGACCCAGAAACAGTACAACAGTATCTTGGGTCGTCTTTGTATGCAAATCGTTTGCATTGTTTCCTCAGAGTTCTCATCCAGATTGGTTCCTATTATTGATTCCTTGGAGTATCCTTTCTTTGAACCAGTTAAGTCACTTTGTTCTGTGCCACCGCCCCTGACTCCAGCAGACTCTTGATGACATTGTCACTGTAGGACAGGACGTCTCGCAGCACCTGCATGGTGTGTTGGCCAATCAGAGGAGGGGGCGTTGGTCCGCTCGGAGAGAAGCTGCTGAAACGAACCGCAGGACCTGAAAGCAGAAATATAAATGATCAGAGCTGTGTCTGTTTGAGGGGTTTCTCTGCAGACTGCAGAAGATTTTAAATCGGCAACGATTTACAAATCAGGTTACGACTCACACCTAAGGAGAATCCTCACAGATAGTCTTCTTTCTAATCTGAAACATGACCTGATGCGAGGTCAGAGAGCATAGAATGCATCATCCCACATTATCCGCAAGATAAAAAAAAACTTGCTGTAAATCTACTGATCCACACTCCAGTCCAGTAGGTGGCAGTATTTCACTTGCACACTGGTTTGCCAACAGCCAATTAAACCGGGAAAAAAAAATAAGGAAATGCAAGAGTGAAACCAATCAGAAAGCTAAATACCTAGGGGTAAACTGTAAATTGAGGTGACTTCCAGCCTCAAACAGGGAGTTTCCAATATCTTAGGACAGTGCTGATGTGTGATGATAGAAACTATTTAGTAAAACTCACAATAATCAGTTGTTTTTAAAATACGGTGCTAATGAGCCAAACACAGTCTGAGTGTGTGTGTGTGACCACCCGTGCATGAATGTGAGGTGTCAGCTGCGTGCTTGACCGTGTGTGTTTTCACCACATTGAGATTAATTGAGATTACATAATCCTTTATTCATCCGTCACATATCTTCGCTTCTGCCATCCATTTATCTATCTGTACATCAGTACATGAAGGGAGGAAGCCTTCACCCCCTTGGATGTTTTCCCCTTTAGTTGCTTTCATGAATGGACTAATAGTCAACATACTTCCAATACCAGTTGGATTCAATTACAGATACATCATACCATTAGTGACCTAATTCAAGAAAGCCCCAGTCAACTGGTGTTACTAGCCTTACAATTAGTGAAATGAAGATCATCTGAGGTTGGTTAATGTATATCAAGTCGCACAAGTATGGAAGGTCCAGTCACAACTACTAGGAGACTAGTGATGGAGGACACCAGGACAACTATGACTTTCAACTAGAATTTGCCCAAAAACGTGAGACTCCAACATCAACTGCAAGAAGGTTCTTCGGTTTGATAAGTCTGGCAAGTTTATTAAAGGTAGTCCTGTGACTAATTGCCAGTTAAAATGTCATACCTATAAGAACAACTGTCCAAGTGTATTTTACTCAAAAAGTGTCTGTCTGTTACTAATTTGAATATTTTGGGGGGAGGAAATAAATAAAAAGCCCTGTAAATATGAGGGATAGTCAAAAAGGGTCATAACGGTACACACTCTGCAGTCCTGGGTTTTATTTGAAGCTAGGGAAGCTACTCTTTCCATTGATGCCGAGCTTCACATAGCTGGAGCTAACCAGCTAGCCTCAGCCAACAGAGAAAAAAACATGCAGACAAACTACGAATTCTATAGTCAGCATGTCAAAATGTATTCCCATGTCTCAATATTTCATCAAATCCAAAAAC
This sequence comes from Chelon auratus, assembly GCA_030220025.1. Classification (NCBI taxonomy): domain Eukaryota; kingdom Metazoa; phylum Chordata; class Actinopteri; order Mugiliformes; family Mugilidae; genus Chelon; species Chelon auratus. Next base: position 21,635 of record JASGAT010368368.1, on the reverse strand, counting down.
AACTGACATCAAATGCAGTTGGTCGCATTTTTATTACCTTTTGTGGCCCTTTTGAGCTGATCCACTTGATTGTCTATCAACTATGGACCACATGGTAACTTGTCTGACAGAATCTGATTCCTGTGTTTCAATTTTATACATGGGTTTCTTTACCTCCATCTAGTGGGCTAATAGTGGTATTACAGATAATAAACACAGCACAGGCATCTTGTAATGAACAAGATATTTACAACGATATGTAACATGCCTTGGTGACTCGTTTCTCTGCTGGAGTTATATGCATAAACAACAGTCACGAAGACAAAGTATAATTTTATAAAATAAGATAATCCTTTAATTTACCCTACAGTGAGGGATAAAATAAAATGGCCAAAGGCTGAGACTGTGTCTACATTGCCTCCTGTAGTGGGGATCAATAGTATTTCGTAGCCAGATTTCCTTTGAAACCCTAATCCCTAAAAACCCAGTTTGTCACACTTTTGGTTCTTTGGCTGTCCAAATGGTCAAATGGAGAGTCTCATTGGTTCTGTTTCTACTAAAACTTTTGTAGAATATGTGTGCATTGTTGTATTTCTTTAAATTCTTGGTACAGTTAAAGTCCAGGGGTTTCTGAATGAGTTCAGTGGCATCTCTGTATATGATCTCATTGCCATTGGGGATAACAATGTGATGTTTAGTTTATCACAAATTAATCAGACATAGTAACAACCACCATGTTACTGCTGCTGAATTGTTTTAACTAGGCTGCTTTCTTGTCTTTCAATTATTTTAATTATATAACATCAGCTGTGGTCGTTATTAATCGACACACAATTTAGTTACTGTTTGTTCCGAGTTATTTTCTGACACGCACACACACACACACACAGGAATGCCCTCAACAGGCCGGCCAATGAATGTTCTGAGCTGCACGTTTTTACGCTCAATTAACCTCCCGAGGCGCAGACAACACACAAATGTGCACGCACAAAAGACACGACACAAACGTGTACACACACACACACAAACAAACGTGCACACAGGCATAAACTTGCGTCTGGTGTTGTTTACTAAACAGAGATGGCCAGAACAGGAAAGTCCAGAGCAAAGAAAAGGATATTGTTAAGGCCGTGAATAGACTGACACACACGCAGATTCCTCTCACATCATGGTCCAGTGTAAGTCACAGGAGGGAAGAAGATTGCAGGACAAATGAAGCCTCACGGAACACAGTGTTGTGTCTCATGTTAAGTCTCTGTTTGAGGGAACTCTGCGTCATCCGGGGGATGATAATGTGAACCATGACAGTTTAGGATGAAGTCTTGCTTTAAGGTTCGGCTAGTCTGCGGGACATGAATATGGAAGTGATGGAAACACGAGTCTCTCTTTGTGTGCGCGACCACAGACAGATGCGCCAACAGATGGAAACCATCACATTTCTGCTGTCAGTCACTGTCACTATGAATGAAACCAGAGGCGTTATATACCATGAAAACATGGTCACGTTGCAC
>JASGAT010368368.1:0-20095 GCA_030220025.1 Chelon auratus | reverse complement strand
GTTTCAAGTTCCAAAATGTCCACAGTGATACCAATGGGTGGAAAAGCCACAGCTTTAACTAAGATAAGATGAGATGTGGTTCAGACAGATGCTGTGGAGACTCCATCATAAAAGATAAAAAGATTTCATGTAAATAACTGTCACGTCTCTGTTTTAGCCATGAGTACCAGGGCTGCACAGACAGACAGCAGTCAAGCATTTGCACAAAATCATAACCTAAGTTGTCTCTGTCCAGTAAAAAGTCTATAAAAATTGTTCGATCTGTTGTTGTGAGTCAGCTGTGAGAGTTGCATTCCGATGAACACTGCCATCAGCTTTCTGTGCCGTGTTCTGGACATGCACTTTGGAGAAATTGACCACTCCTCTGTTCTCCAGCAGAGTTAGCAGCTTGGCGCAAGCGCCGCTCATTGCCCCTTTTGTTAGTAAAACGTTCTAGGTAGAGTTTGTGTCGCAACTGCAGGTTGCTGTGGGTTCGGCAGACTCTCGCATCGTGCCAAAAAGTTCCAGACTGCCTGGAGCTGGAGATGGCCACTTCTTTAATCAACGAGGCATCAGAGCTGTGCTGCAAAGAGAACTGATAGGAGAGAAAGACAACAGGGCTTTGTGATTTTATTTCAAGGGGCAGTCCAGGTGGTATCAGGTTACAGCTACTGGAAGTGAACGGAAATGAAAAAGTGTTTTACTGCAACAGTTCACTAAATAGCACAAAATGAGTTACAATACCAGTGGAGTTTCATGGCCCGACAACAGAGCGACCATAATACTGTTGTGTGCGTGTGTGTGCGTGTGTGTGAGAGAGAGGTTTGAAGGCGTTCAGGTTTGTTTTCAAGGAGGATACACAGAAAACAGACTGTCTCCACACCAAACACAACACACACCAACCTGCCTCTGCTCATTATGGATGTCTTCCTGCTGGGTTTCACACACACTGACACACACAAACACACACACTGACACAGGCTAGAAGACAGATTACACAGTAAATACATGGTAATGGACAAACAGCTTCCTTTTAGTGGAAACACGCTGAGATCCATCAAACCAGCCAAGCAGGAGAATCCCCCTGGAGGGATGTGTGTGTGTGTGTGCTGTTGTACGACTATCTTTCTGAGGACCAGTTTGACTTTTACAGCATCAGAGTGGCAACATTTACGCGGAGTGAGGGCATTTTTTGCCGGCCCTCACTTATTTACAAGGCTGTTTTAGGGTAAAGGTCATAATTAGGTTAGGGTTAGGATTAGAGTGGGGGTTAAGCACTTAGTTAACATGGGAATGTGATATGTCAATGAATGTGCTCACAAAGATAGCCATACCAACATGTGTGTGTGTGTGTGAACAAAATCTTGTGGTTTTAACGAGAAATATTTGTTTGTGCATCTCCAGGGAAATTCATAAATTCATAAAGTCAGAGAAAGAATGTGTGTGTGTGTGTGCGCGTGTGTGCAGGACATCCCAATGGACAGAAGAACACCACTTCTTGGAAAAGGAAATTTGGTAATAAGACATTTGAAAGTATCAAAGACAGAGAGCTAGTCAAGCTGGTCAGAGAGAGGTCAACTGTGTATTGAGTGGGACTGTGGACTAACCGGGTATAGCTATGCGCCCTGCCGTTGGGTGTACCATCTCCTGTATGAGACCGTTGTGCTTCACCTGTGAACAAACAAAAAGAAACTATGTGTCAAAGTCTTTAAAACCAATACGTGTGTGTTTGTCAAGGATATGTAGTAGAATTTGTCTCAAGGGTTTTAAACATTTTCTGTAATCCTGCTAGGTTTTCCTTGTGTTTGCTCTTTTTATCTAGAGAGTTTCTTCCCTGGTATTTTGTGTCTTTACTTCCGGTTTGTGCTTTCTTTGGGATGATGCGGTTCGGTCCCCATGAACCACGCACTAAACCCGGAGTCTCTCCACGCACTGGTGGTGTGGAGAGACTCTGGGTGTGTGAATGTACGTATGTGCCAAGACCACCTGTTCCCCCGTTGTCTATGCTTATTAAATGGACTGATTATCCTGCCTCTGGGGCCTACCTTCCTGCACCATGTTACAGAATTTAGTTTTTGCACAATATGAAAAATGACACCTGAAATGGAGCTGAGAGCTTGCAATGAGGAATACTCTCTACACTATAGATGTGAGATGTTCAATGAAATAAAACCAAAGAAAATTCGTCATACGAGTTACATCAAACATGACCTAGGAAATCAAGAAGAAAAAGAACCCGAAAAGGGATAAGTACTCGAAGAAAAAGACCCCAAACAAGAATGACTCGAAAATTAGAACCCGAAGAAGAATCCCTTTAGACATGGACATAGGTTTAGAGCTGAAAGTGACAATCAAGTATTTTTATTTTGTTTTAATTATGAATCTTATCGATCTGTAAAGAACGGCATGGCAAGAGGCTGTAGAAATAAAGTTTGACTGACTAATTCATACTGGAGGAAATTTAGCTGGACTTTGGTCTGAGGTTCTTTGAACTCACCTCTAGTTTCCATGGATCCATGTTTCAGGACCGACATGCAGCAGACAGTTATATAAGAGCACATGCAGACATGCACTCTCTCTGTTCAGTCAGGGGTTATGACGACTTAAGTGGTGTGTGCCCCCCCCCATCCCCCCCTCTCTCTCGCACGACTTACTCTATAAATATGGGCAGACTGAGAGACTGAGACTGACAGAGTCTCCTTCACCTCATCAGCCTCCAGAGTCGGTTTGTCTCTTGTATATTCGGTTTCCTTCATCAAAACTGCGCAACTTTCACAAATGACGACTGATGCGGCACCTGAAATGCCTCCCAATGACAAGGCGTTCCTTGAACTGTGCTGTTTGCACCTCACAGAGGTCACGAAAGACAACGAGTCAGAGCAACAACGTATGACTCTGATCGACTGATCGCACACAAACGTTGTGTGGTCTGATCCCGGCCTCACAGAACTATAAGGGGTTTAGGCTCTGTTGTCTGTGAAGATTCATGATTTATCATGCAGAAACAACTGGACTTGTTGGGTTTTTTGAAGACATTATATCCACGTCCTCAGTTCTATAGACTGGTCGGGAGTGTAGGTTTTTATCTGGAACATCTGTGGATGGTGTACACCAAATATTCACATGACTAGGCTCTGGGTTGCCCAGATATTCATCTGGAACCAGAGGAATCTGTTTCCTTTTTCCAATGTATGGCATTCTAAAGGTCCATTAATGTCCACAAAGAAGTTGTTGATGTCTTTGAAGGAGTGTTGCTACTACGTGGATCAGTGACGAAATGTCTTAAAGAAAACCAACAATTCGATTTGCTGTTGTTCCAGCTTGACCTCTGATTGATGATCTCTCAGTTCCTGTCTCCTCATGAGCCCACTCTGAGACCATGAACACAAACTACAAACAGCAGAAATTAGATGTCGCCTTCTTCATCTTGTTCTTCACTCAGCCTCTCACACTGTACATGAGTTTGAGCAGAAATACATGAGAAAACACAGATTGAAAGAGCAAGAAGATAAAGAAAAATATTCAAAGCTAAGGTCATTCAAAAATGTATTTGTTTGACAATGTCAAACCTGCACCTTTACTGATAACACAGAGAGGTTTTAATTTAAGTCACTGACAAACACGAAGCCTCACAGCAGGACGTTGGGCTGAAGCTGACATGGGCTGATGTCAGAATCACAGGATCACCAAAGGCCAACACAGTTATGGAGTGGCACGGCATTTTTACATGAACCTAAAAGTGGAGCCCCTTAAGGAATAACCACACTCTCACTCTGTCCTGGTCGAGCTGACCTGAAATCAGCACTCGGTGACCTGGAAGTCTGGATGAGCTCGACAGATTCAGACAAAGCTTTTATCAGGGGAGCTAGAAGAAAAATAAGAAATCACAGAGGATGACGACAAAGAAGGAAATGACGCGGTGAGTGTTGTGTATTAATCATTTAGTGTTAGTGTCTAAAAAAAACTCTGTCAAGGAGTCAACTCAACCTCTGGAGTTTGAGTTGATTTATGTGATTTTTATGAAAGGGAATGACAGATCACAAGGTCACGATTATATATCTGCTGCACAAAGGAAATCATCTCAACAGATAGATAACACACCTCTGCTACACACAGAAAAGAAATTCTGTCAAAGAATTAAAACTCTAAAAGATGAATATCAAAAAGCTACTGACAGCTGAGAGGCTAGGAAGCCAGGAATAGCAGCAAAGCAGAGCTGGCCTCTCTTGAATCATGCTGATCAGTTGGTTTACACTTTATTCATTCTAGATAAGCATGCTGTGGTGGAAATATTTGTGGTTCTGGTTCTGGCTCTCTGAGCTGATCAGTCAATCAGAGTGATCACTCCGACCGAGTGAGGACTGTCTAGAGCCAAAACTAGGACCACAAATTCTTATGGACAGGGACCGATGGTTGGCTTGGCACGCCATGGACTTTACACAAAAGATACTTGTGGATTGAGTACTTTTTACGACATAGAAATTAAAAACAAAACATTTCAAACCACGAGTTGCTATCTAATTTTCACATTTTTCGATCCCAGAAAAATGCTTTATTGACACAGCGCATTCCCGGGCCTCTAACCCGAAAATAGGCCGATATGTGCCCACTCTGATGTATCTGAGAAAAACAAAAAACAAACAAAAAAAAAACAAGCTGAAAGGAAGGCAACTGAACTTCTTTAAGGTGTCTGGTAACTTTATGGGGTGTTTCAACTGACCCAGAATAAAAAATACCTCTGCATCATTGGATAGTCATTGAATGAATCAGAACATTTAATTGGAAACTAATTCAACTCCATGGCGCTCAGATGACTCCGTTGCTTTTACTCTTCTGTCCATCCCCACATAAAGCCCAAAGAAATGATTTGACCCAGTCTACTAATGTCCATGTTTTAGTTTAGGTTTTTGGATTTACCATGACCAGGATTATTTAAAACTCATTCTGATGGCCCAAATTTCAAACTAGTCCTTAGAAAGATATCTGTAGAAGGGCGCACACACAATCTCCAGGAGGGAACCTTTAATAAGAGTCAAACCCTGATCGATGGCTTCAATTTAAACATCAAACTGCAGGAATTCAACCACCGCTAAACGAATTACACCCTGACTGTGACTGTGACTGTGAGTGTGTAACATCCATCCATTCAGGAAATAAAACCATTCTCTCTGGTTCTTCTGAAGGTACAGCAGCCCGACAGCGGGGCAGCTCAGTCGGTCCGAGCTGATTCTATATTTGGAGAATTACTCCTCAGGACGGATCCGCTTTTGAGGCCACGGTGTCAGAATCAGATGTTAAGCAGCCTCTTCCTGCCGCAAGGCTTCACGTCACGCCTCATAACCGCAAAATCAACACACAGCAGACTGAGACGAGGCTTCGGACCGCAACAAACAGCTGGGTGACAGAAGAGTGCTTTTACCCGACGGAAATAATGGGAGTGACGATAAAAATACGACTGAAGGTGAATTTCAACAGAGCATTGACGACAAAAAAACATCACAGGACACGTGAACGGTTCCTCCCTCCAGCCACCACATATACAGAGAGAGAGTGTAGTGGTATGATTGCACGCATGTGTGTGTATGTAATCCTATCTGCTTGTTATGCAGGGCATCATTACATCCATATGGTCCTCGCTCACACAGATTTTCCTTCTTTTCTGCCAAACAATCAAACAGAAAATGAATTAACGTGTTTAGTTAAAAACTGTGAACAATAAACTGGAGGACATTTCAGTTAAGCTATTCTTGTAGCTATATTAGACGAAGAAAAATGAATAATTGTAATATTTGTTATTTGAGTAAATAGAATGATGCGTGAGTTTTAGTTGTTATTTTCTGCTGCTAATTTCTGCTGTCTTCACATCTGTCACCGGCATGTGTTTATGACATCAAGTTAAAGACAACAGGGAGGATTTAGCAGTCACACCACCGGAAGAAAACAGAAAGAACACATCAGTCATTGTCTTTAAAACATCTGCAGGCATTCTGAAGCTACCTGCCAATCCTGCTGTTCAACATCTTGGAGAACTTTAGTCACAGTGTCTCTTAATGTAGTCCACAACCACTCCACCATTCTGACTTCTGCTCTTGATTGGATTTTAGACTGGTAAGGAACCCAGTTGGAGACTCTGGTTCTGGTTTTGGACTTGATTCTGGTCTTTGGACACTGTTTCAGACTTGGTTTGGGCTCTCGTTTGGACTGGATTTGAATCTGGTTTTATAATTTGGTTTATTCTGGGTTAGGACTTGGTTCTGGGCTATGTTTTAGACTGGTCTCTGATTTGGATTTAGACTTGTTTTGGAAATAGATCACAGCTGGTTTTCAGCCCAGTTTAAAAACAGTTTTGGACTCAATTCTGGCCTTTGTTTTAGTCTTGCTTTGGATTTAGATTTTACTGGATTCAAATCTGGCTTTAGAGTTAGGTTTAGTCCGGTTTTTGACTTGGTTCTAGGCTATGTTTTAAACTGGTTAAAAGACTGGGACGAGTTTTGGAGTTTGTTAAGTCTGATTTTGGACTTTGTTTGGACTCTTTGTTCTGTATTTAGATTGTTTGGTCTGAAGCTTGGCTTTAGATTTAGTTTTGGAATTGTTCAGATCTATAGAGGTCTGTTCATATATGTTTTCAGGTCGGGAACCACGTGAAGGCAGAACAGACAGTTAGCAGGCTGATCAAATCACAAAACCATTTTGATTTTACTTTTGTCTTTTAGCCCGGTGCCTCCTCTTTTGCCATGTTCTTTATTTGCATTAAAGATACATTTATTATACTACTTTGCAACTCTAGGAGCAGAAGAACTCAAACAGTTGAGAAGAAATCCATCTCATAGATGGCTGTAGAGTTAACATGTCTAGAACTCCTGTCATCCCTCCATCAACTCAAACAATGACTTCTTCACCTCCTCTGCTTTTCCCGCTCTTTTGACACTTTTCCTGCCTCCCCTCCACTCTTTACTCTCTTCACTACCCCCTCCTCCCCCTCTCTGAGTCTTTGAAGCTAGCAGTGGCAGTCCATTAAATCGACTAACCAGCACCCATGGGAGGCATCCAGGCCCGCTGTTACATCATGTTACAGCAACATCAAGGAGATGAGGATGCAGCGGCAGGAGCGTGGACTAGTGTTTATGTGTGTGAAGATCTGAGGTTGCCTGAACCTGCTGCTCTCTGTTTGACCTGTGAATCAAAGCAGCCTCTGAGTATCGCTGCGCTTTTGTTTCTGTGAAGTGTCTGCACTGCTCGTATGATGTGTTACGTAAAGCCGCTGCCTGGATGGTAAAGGCCCCTGGTGGTTTGGTTTCACATGATTTCAGCTCATGACATGAATAATGCTCTTCTTCATGCTCTGTAAATGAGAGTGTTCTAATTGGAGAAATATTTATTTCTGACTGTGAAAAGTAAATCAGCAACATGTCACTCCGGGCGGACCGCGACTTCTTCTTCAAACGCACACTAAAGTAAGACAATTATCTCATCCAAAGAAAAAGGCCACAGAGTTTCTGTGACGTTTGGCAAAATGATTTTGGATGACGGTGATCTAAAGCTTCCTCTACACTCCAGCTACGCTGCAGACATGGCCGGATCGAGGAGGACTCATTTATATGGAGTTAGGGATTTATCAATGGATAAAATATGCAGCTGGACTCCTGTTAAACACTGACATACTGACTGTTAATTTGGAATTAGGAATAAATCATTCTGGAGCAAGTCTCCAAAGGAAAAGAGGTTATCCCTCTGGAAGTGAAAGAAGAAAGAAAAATAAAGTGTATGAGGAGAAAAGAAAGGCAGACTTTGATGAGTGCTGCTAGTCTAACTATAACTATGGAGGAGACATTTGAAAAAAAAAAACTAAAATAGTTTTCATTCATAAAATGAATGAATGAAAAGTAATTACACTTAATAATCAGTTAGCTCAGGTACTATTACTGAAATACAAATGGTGTTTGACATTTTGTAGAATTTTAGCTGTTGTTTTATACAAAAATAAAGGAGAAATAAGCTAATTTGGAGATAAAAAAAAAAAATAATAATGTAATGTTAACTGGACATGTTTGCCTAGGGCTTCAACTGACTCTAAATCATCTCTGCCCTAAAGATATATGACTCCTTGAGCAACAACAGTATGCTTCAGTCCTTAGTCTGAGATGGGAGTGGACTTGGATATGAGCATGTACACAAACTGCATGGCTGACAATGTAAAGTCAGAGGTCTGAACCTGCAAACAGGACACACAATGATGTGTGGGTTTAAGAATTTTATACAATCTAAATCCTCCAGAATTTTGTCTGGAAGAGAACCAACCAGCCATGTGTTGGTTTGCCTGTAGCTTCTGCTCTGTGCTGTTTTCTTTTAGCTTGCAGACATGACCATCTGACAGTCTAGGAAAGGGTCAAACCATGAAATGAATGTGCAAGAACAGGTCTGATCCTCCAGGACTTAAAGGATCAGCTGCTAACATAAGAGAAAATTTCTGACAGAAACTGAGCTGTCACCTCTCAGATTTTATTGAAACAAAATAACTTTTGACAAAAACAGAACTAGAATCAAACCTCCAGCTGAGCCACCAGCATGGCTGCAAAGCTTCAAAATGTTTGCGTAGCCGATAAAGGACCTGAGGTTATATCCTGAATGTTTCAGCAGGTTGAGGTCCAACCTGAGCCAAGAACCTCTTCAAGACTTTCTAGAGAATGTAAATTTAAAGTAAACACACAGACAGATGGACCATGTCCATCGTTACCTGAAGAAGACAGTGGAATGCACCACAACCAGGTAGCACTCCAGACAGATGAAGCTCTGGAAGACGGGATGAGAAGCTGTTAAGGAAAGCTGCAGCACCAGCAGGAATTGAAGCATTGTATAAAAAGAATGGCGTGCAGGATGTCAGAGGTGGCCAGACTGAGGGAAAGAGCTCCACCTGTTCCACTCACTGTTAGGCACTATCAGGAATCTGCACAAGTTCATTAAAAAGTAGGGCAATCACAGTGAATACAGCTAACAGATCGTGGGTAAAGGGCCTTTTCATTTAAAGTAGACCAGCAATAGTTTTTTTCAAAAGGTACGTTTGAGTGTAGTTCTACTCAACAGACTGTTTCCCTCCAGTTAGGTTGGATATCCAAAATTTAGTTTAGCAACCACTGCACAAGGTTTAAATAAGCCACTGCAGGGCTCTGTCATGCTCTCTCTGGTTTCATTGAGTCTCCATGCTGAAAAATCAAGAAATCATCCTCAAAGGTGAACTGATCAATTGTGACGTCTATGTCTATCCCAGCTGTCATTGGTGAGAGGTGGGGTACAGCCTGGACAGGTCTCCAGTCTATCTCAGGGCTAACACAGAGAGACAGACAACCATTCACACTCACACCTACGGCCAATTTAGAACCACCAGTTAACCTAACCCACACAGACACTGGGAGAACATGCAAACTCCACACAGAAAGGCCCACATGGAATTGAACCCAGCACCTTCTCGCTGTGAGGCATCAGCGCTGACCGCCACACCACTGTGCCACCCTACACAGATGTTAGCTTTCTAAATTCTCTACATTTAGGTTCTCCTCATCTCCGTGTTTCCGGGCTGCTGCATCTAAACAATATCCTTCCCCTCTCGGTTTTGCATTCATGATGATCTCCTGTTTGTAATTTGGCTTTTTTTCCCCCGGCCGCTTAACCACAAGTGCGCTTGAAACTGAACCCACCTGTGGATTTGCATGGCAGGGAGCGAGTGGAGTCTAAGTTTACATCTGGTGTATTCAAAACAGTCTGATGGGAGACACGGACGTGGTTTCTGTGAATGGCTCAGGACTGTATGAGTAGAGCTATCTGAGGATCCAAAACAATGCTAATAACGAAGAAACTTCCAGCTTTACTGAGAGCTTAGCTTCTCATTTAAGTTCGCTCCTTGTGGCTCAAACTAAACTGTTTACTATCGATCTACCTTCACTTAAAGGAACAGGCTGAATGGTTTTGGCAGGAATTAAGTTGAACAGAATCCAAAAGACTTCTATAAACAAATGAATGCTTAAAACATGTCATCTAGGGCTGGGTATTGCTACTGACCTCCTGAATCAATTCCATATCGATTCATTAGGAGATATGTCAGTTGTTTCCAGAGATTTGTGGTATTTCCACACTGTTTTTGATGTAATTCACATCTATCATTTGTCTTTGCTTTTGTTGACCTCTTCTCCATCATCATACCTTTTAAATCCAGTCATCTTTCAGGCCTGACTGATGTTCTGGATCTCCCTCACATGTCCACTAATCTCGTTGGTTTCATACAACAAAACTTGCAAGACAGCAGTGAGATTTCTCACTAACAAGACAAAAATCAATCATAGGATTATATGAATCAATATCAATATCAGATCTTTTGAATGAAAACTAGTGTTTTAAAACCAGTCCTATAGACACCCTGTCAAAGTGCCTTAAGTTCCTCTGATCATCATTGATCAGGACTAAGAAGAAACCACAAATCTGGAGTAATAGGAACTAACTGATGTTGAGCTGATAAATGTTTTTAAAGCTGTTCCTGTCTCTTTCTCTACCCTGGTCTTTTGTTAGTTGCTCTTTTTGTTTCCAAGCCTCAAGTATTTTGCCCCCATTGTCCCTGTTTTTCTCCCGGTCTCTCCTCATTCCCTGCGTTTTTTTTTTGGATTGATTCTGTTTTTCTATGTTGGATATCTTGAGTTTGGATTTTCCTGAGACTGCAGCACTTTCTCCCTTAAATTTGTAAGTGACATTAAACAGACTTCAATATTACAACCTGCCTCTTCCTTCCTCATGTGTGTCCTTCTTTGGGCTCCTCCTCTCTTTTCTTCTCCGTGTGACACCGCCGAGTCCGTCCTCGCCACCATCCATCACCGTCGGCTGCGCTGCCGCCACCGCCAAGGACAAAGGCAGCGTTTTATCTGCACTCCTGAGAGGGTGACTAGCTGCAATCTGCCATCAGCCAACACCTCACCTTGGACACAAACTTCAAAGGAGAAGCATCTCGCCCTTTTGGAGGCTGCCATCCATCAGTACCAAAACCTCACGACACAAGAACAGTTTCTTCCCTTCTCAACTTGACTCATGAATAATAACCCCCTCACCCACATGAACTCTGTGAAACCGCAAGTGTTTATCCCTCAGGTCGATTCGTTTGTTCTGTTCTGGTTTGAACTAAGTCCAGTGAGAGGGGGTGGTCTCAGCCCAATTGCAATCACTTCCTGGAGCGGTTCGTTTGCAGTGTGAACATGCGTTACCCACGAACCACGAATACGACTACCTTAGAATTATATAGGTAGTTTACCTGATTAGTCTTTGTAACAGAGGTTTCTGTAAACACTGGTTTCTACACAATTTTGATTCTGATTTGATTATAATATTATTATGAAAAATTAAAAATTAGGACCAATCACAAAATTGCTTGCAAGAGCGTACAGTTTGAGGGCTTTGTCTCGATTGATCTGTGACCATGAACTAAACCAAGATTAAATACAGTTGTAACAATACTGCATCAGTTACTTGCTGAATCAGCACAAAATGAAAATGGAAATATCCACCCTCATAAATCAGTCAAACAACCTGTGTCTATACATTACATTAACACATTCATTCATTCATTCATTCATCTTCTATACCCGTTTAGTCTTGTTAAGGGTCACGGGGGTCTGCTGGAGCCTATCCCAGCTGTCATCTGGTGAATTACATTAACACACTTTACTTAATTCATGTACAATCTATGTTTGTGTTTATTGCACCAATGACCAAGACTAATTCCTTGTGAGCATGGTACTAAATATGATTCTGATTAAATGTCACCATGTCCACCTTCTTAGCGTGTTAGCATGTTTGGTCACATAAACCTGTTGAATGTGAAACGTAACAAGATGCCCTGAGAAATGAATGTCATCATCAGATGTTTGGGCAACCGACTAATTGAAACCAAGGTGTTCCACTAGCACGACTAAGACCAAGAGGAATGAGTTCCCTCCAAACTGAAAGGACCTTTTGTGTTTAGGTTTGGGTGAAGTGGAAACTTTGGCATGAGGAATGTGTGTGTTTTGGATCAGAGCGTCGCCCATATGCAGGAAAACTGGGGGAAGGCAGATTAACAGTGTGTTTGTGTGTTGGTTAGTGTTCAGCAGCTGTGTTCCAGGTGTGAAGCGGGACAGCAGCCTCCTGTCAGCAGGGAGCTGTTCAGGAGCAGCAGGCAGCGTAGACTCGAGCCAAAGATCACTTCAGAGCCTAATCCCAACCGTCCGAGCTCGGAGACGCTGAGAGACGGCGACACTGACAGCTTCAAGATGGCCGCCAACACAAGAACCGAGGTTTAACTGTCTTGATGTCTCAGGGACCAACTGCATCATCTCTGTCCCTCAGACCGACACATCTAGGCTACATTTCCAGGAATCACAGGTTCAGCTGGTCAACAGGCAAGGCAGGAAAATGCTTGGGCCCCAGGCCAGCAGAGGGCCACAGAGGGCTGACAAACTTTAAACTACACCAGTATTAATGTGCTTTCAATGAGAGTAGGAGATAAAAGCAGATAAAATGATTAATAAAAATCCTAAATAGCTAAGCGAATTAACTAACTAACTAACTATTTCTTAATGTCATATTGGTCAACTGTCAACTGGAAAATTTTGCCTATGGCTCCAATAGACTGTAGAATCACCTCTGCCCAGAATGCCATTCAGCAGCATCCAGGTGAACGTTTTGATGCTTCTTAATTTCAATCTATCATCAAAGATTTACCACAACGAGCTAAGGAACCTTCAGTCTCCTTTCAGTCTACAAGTGTGGGTATGGTGCAGAAAACTAGTAATATTTCCAGTGTCCGCCTACATTAGCATGGTTCCATATCCGTGTTACCTCTGGAAAAACATCTAAAACCTGTAATAAAAATGTCTAGAGGTCCTCTAGACTCTATTGTCACAGGGATTTCAATGTTTTTCAGTGGGAACGGACCCCCACTACGCTGTATCTAACACAGCACAAGTCACACAGGAAGTCGGAACTTACCACCAGACCAATCAGAAGGCCAAAAAAGGGTCAATTATGCAAGCAAACAAAAAACCTCACCCTTACCCATTCCCTATGGTCATCCCCTGTTTGGTTTGGTGGTTTGGCGTATGTCTGAATTCGCTATCTTTAAATTATTTTCTTAAACTTGGTGGATCACCATAGATTGTTGAATGACTGGTCACTAATGGAAGGCATAATGCTACAAAAGTTTAATCTTAATCTTTAGGCAGCGCTGCCTTTCCGTAAATATATTCAAAGCAGCAGTATTTTTATAATTCTGTCAGGACCATATCTCCTCTCGACATGTGCTACTCAATTTCATTTCTGTACAGCTGCAACGTAAAAAATGTTTCTACACTAGAAACTTGTTTGTAATCTCTTCTATTTGTTGGTGTAAACCGTGGTCCAGGGGAGGTTTCACAATGGTCATCGTGGTTTAAATCAAACTGATCAAAGTCTGAAAGTCTGAATCTTATAAGTCACTCGAGGTGAAAGGCTCTTAGACACATTTAAAACTAAATCAGATGTACCCATATTGATGTTTTTCAGAGAAGAAAAAGAACATCCCTCTGAAACAAACTTTGTTAGGAGATTGTTGATGTTACGACTTCATGATGGATGGATGGATGGATGGATGAGGGGAAAGGTCTTTGATGCAGATGCTTAGAGGCGAGCGTGGTGGAGTAGGGAGAGGAGGAGTTGATAAACTCATAAAGTGGCCATGCTCTCGGCACTGATCCAGGATTTATGGAGGATAAAGTTGATTTCAAAGTGGGGTCAAAGTGATTCTTACGGAGGCTTTGACGTTTCATCATAGAGTCAGTAACATCCAAATGAGGATACAAACTGATATATGAGATGAAAAGTAAAGCAGCCAGTCACTACACGTCTAAATAAAAGAGATCCAGCCCGTCAGTAAGAAGGTAGCCATCAATGTTTTTACTTTTCTCTTTCTATAACACGTTGATGAGACTTGATCCAGTCACAAACTCCAAAGATAGATATTTTTCTTTGGTGATGCCTTGATCAAATCAGCTTCATTGGTTCCATCTCGCCAAATCCGAGAAAACTCATCAACATCTAAACTCACTGTGCAACACATATGCAGACAGGACACACACCATAACTACTACTCTACAACATACGACGATTCAGAATACAGAAAAACTTTCTATACAGGAAATCCACCGAATCTAAAAGTAGCTTTTAACTATATAGTGATTGTACACTGCTATTGATATATACAAGTGTACATAAAAACGGTATACTGTTATTGATATTCACGACTACAGGATAGCTGTATGTACAAAACAACCACTATACAACCTTTAGCACAAACATTACAACAATACTTCAATTTGTGATTCATCCAACCTTTCTGATCTGACTGTTAGACACATACATTAAACATGCAGGTCGTTTTATCTTGGCATGCCTGAAGCCAGCTAACTAGATGTGCAAACAGAGCATAGATAAAAGAGATAATGGTGACGAGTTGGCACTCATGTTCTCAGTCTGAACAAGGCATAACACTAATGACATGTTCTGAAGCTGCAGGTTGTCTTCACCTGAGACTGAGTCGGACTCGTGAAATGAGAGACACAGAGATACATATAAAAGGACGAAGGGAGAAGTGGAGGACAAACTATGTGGATGTGAGGAGGACATGAGAAGAGAGAGAGGAGGAATTAAAAAAGGACAGGAAAAAATAAAATAAACACTTAACAGTCTAAGTGTAAAGGTTTAAAACACCAGAAGTTCACAATGTTTGTGCTGCTTTATTCAGAAGTTCAGCTTGGTGATTACAAGGCCTTTATAATCTGTTTAAACATCAGCTGTTATAATCAGCTGTTTATCACGGGCAGTTAACTCATTAGCGTGAGCTGTTTTAATCTGTTTCTCGTCAAATGTTTAAATCTGTTTCCCAGGAATCATTGTAATCTCTTTATCATGGGCTCTTATAATTTGTTTATCAGAAAATAGTTTAATCAGATTGCCAGGAGCCATTTTAACCTGTTTAAACATGAGCAGTGTAGTCTTTTTATCATGAAATATTTGAATCTGTTTGTCATGAGATGCTTTAATCTGTTCATCATGTCTCCAGTTTGATTTCTCATTTCAGATGCATTTTGGTATTTTTGCTCATTAGCAGCTGCTTTTTCCAGTTACACAAAGCAGCTCCTTATAAAAGTCCAAAAATAACAAGAAATACCAGCCACTGGCCTCGTACTTCCCTCTCTTTCTTTCTCCCTGCTTTTGTTTGAGACTCTCTCCATTCCTGATTATTATCTGTCTGTTTATCTCTCGTTCTCTCCGAGTGTCACCGTTTAATTGGACGCCCCTCCACCTCCTCTTCTTCCTCCTCCTCCTCCGTCCCCATGGGAAAGTATGCAGACACATTTTGATTTGATTATGGCTCACAAACCAAACTATGCTCCGTCGCATTCCAGCTCCAACAAACACACAATATGAGGAAACTACAGAGCAAGGCAGTGAGCAGGACCGGGTGGAGGGTTTGATTCCCTCTGGAGTCATTACTGATGCAACGCCTCCACACTGAACCTTCAGAGTGGATGTCGCTGTTCGCTTTAGTTCTGTTGATCAGTGTTATAGATCCTCAGATGTGTTTGGTGTCTCTTCGCAGGTTAATGAACCATCGAATTCACTCCCATTCCCACCTCCAACTATGCTTCCTTTACTGACAGAGGTGGTGCACAGACGCCCTCTACAGGCAGTCATGTTTCATTACACCAAACTGTATCACAGAACAAACAGCAACTCCCGTTTCTTCGCCTGTGGATCTCTTTTTACTGAAGGTGATCATAGCTCTGAGCAAAGAGCAGAGGAAAGTGTTTATTTCACGACGAAGAGACTAAAGTCCATTAAAGACTGCACATGAATTTCACTTTAATGTAGAATGACTGACTGTAGATTAAAGATAGATTCCACAGACATGAGAGCTGCAGGTCAACCATGTCGTTTGTAGCACAGGAGCTCCCTTGTTATGCAAAATAAAATGAATATTTTAGAGCTGGAGGGAGAAACAGGTGAGCAGAGGAGGAATAAAAAAGAAAGGAGAGACAAGTAGAAAAACTCTGACAAAACAAAAGGTTAAAACAGAAAAAGACAGGAGAAGGGAAAGGCAGGAAGAAGAGAGAAAAAGAAGAAAAAGTGAAGTGAATAAAGAGGAAGATGGAAGGACAAGGCAGGTGAGGAGGAGAAAGAAAACAGGAAGACTCTCCCTCTCTCTGATCACAAATAAAAACCACAACATGGAGCAAGTGTCTTCATATCTGAATCATCCGTCTGTGTCCTAGAATGACCTCAGACTAACGCTGGAAACCAATGATGAACATCTGCTCCACACACACGTATTTATTCTGAAAGGAAAGCCAGACGTCTAAACTCCACATAAACATGACACAGACGATCATGATACATTTTACACCAGTTCAGTCACAATAAGATAAACGACAGTCGACCAAGACTCACTTTTATTTTTACCTTCAGTGACGTGTTGAATCGTTTCGCTGTGAGAACATGGAAAATATCAGTGCTGTTATGACTGTCAATTAATCAATCAGTCAATAAGTCAGTCAATCAGTCAGTCATAAAAATCTGTTTCTTCAGCTGGGAAACTAAACGCTACTCATGACGGAATATGAGCAGCCAAAGCACAGGCCACCAATGACCATCTGATCAGAATGATTCAGGAGAGGCCAGCTCTGTACGACGTTTTATAGCTCTTCCCAGCCTCCTAGCCTCCCAGTTAATAGTAGTTGTTCCTGTCTTTCCCTAGGTCTTCCAGAACATATTGTGATGACAGAGAAATAACCATCACTGGAGACAAAGATCTGGTCACACTTCTCATGCCTCCTACACCACATGAGAAGGCAGTTTTCTCTCGTATTTTTAACAACATCATCATCAATGTGGGATGCCAATAAACACCACAACCATGAGACTCCAGGTGCAAATCTGTCACCACCACCAACCCAACAGCCACAAACGCCCCAGAGCATGCAACACCTTGTCCAGAAAATCTTCTACACTGCAATAGTCCTGTCTGTCCTGACCACGTCCATCACTGTCTGGTTTGGATCCGCCACCAGACATGACAGGGACAGACTGCAGAGAACAATCAGGTCTGCAGAGAAGATCATTGGCACTGACCTTCCCTCCATCCAGGACTGTACTGGTCCAGGGCCAGTAAAATCTCCACAGACCCCTCACACCCTGGTCACAATCTGTTTAGACTCCTCCCCTCAGGCCGGCGTTACAGAGCACTGTACGCCAAAACCACCCGCCACAAGGACAGTTTCTTCCCCCGGGCTGTCGCTCTGTTGAACTCTGAGCAGAGTGTGAGACCACTCACATGAACAAACAATAATTCTGCCCTACTGTATATAGTCACTGTACAATTGGTTGAGAAGTCTATATTTGATGTGTATAGATTGAGATTTATTTTATTTTATTTTCATTTTTAATTTTCTTTCACGCAGTGTGGAACATATCAACAGTTTTTGCTGGGAGGCAGTACCGCCGTTTCCTCCACCAGCAGTTGCTGCCAGAGGGCGGTATGGTGTTCATCTGTCCTGGTGCAACACTAACAGAATTCATCTGAGCATGGCAGGTGTAGTGATTGGTGACAAGCAGACAATCTCTGAGCCTTCTGAAGTAGTCCATTTCTGACCCCCAAATCTCTCAGGCTCAGGCGGAGACCCAAACACCAATTCTACTGGCATCCTGAGTGCAGGTGTAGCAACAATGCACATATATCTCCACATGCAGCCAGGTCAGTACAACAGTCCTCTGAGGTGATGGAGGGTTTGCGCAATCCCTAAGTACCCTCCCCCTACCTGACCATGGACGACATGGAGAACCTGAGGGCAAAGTGCGAGGTGCATCAGCAGCTGCAGGAGATTGTTTCCCTTCCCAGGAGGACCTTCGCTACAGCAGGCCATCGTGGAGCTCTAGGCTGCCCCACTGGAAGTGATAAGCCTTGTTATGCTGAAACTTCAGCCCATTCTGGACGTTGCCCTCCTTCCAGCCAGGTCCTTAAGCCCCAACTGCTGTGGGGACAGCAGGAGCCACCCCAACTCATTGCTACTGTTCGAGATTCCTGAAACTGTTGGCGTCATCTGGCCCTGCTCCGCTTGCTGTTGACAGTATCAGCATTCTGCCACCACACAAGAGCACAGAGAGAGAGCATAATTCAGGAGAGAGCTGCCATGTTGTCGTTGATGATGGATATCAGAGTCAGTAAGGGTTGTTTTTAGTTGTTCAAAGGCAGCAGCACATGGGTCATTCCAGTTGAAGGGCCTGCCTTTGTTTGTCAGGCGGTGGAGGGGAATTGCACAAGAGTTATGCTGTCGGTCTGACAAAGTTGTGGTAATTGGCCAGACATAAGCAGCTGCGAAGCTCCTCAACCTTAGCTGGAGTTGACCAGTCCTGGACGCGGTCACCTGGCTTGGTCAGTCAATGGTCAGCAGCTTCTCAGCGTAATCCAAAGTGTGTAGCAAAGCATTACTAGTGGAGTTCCCCTGAGCAGCTTAGGGGCGCTGGAGCTGTGGTGCTCTGGCCAGGGTTCCCAGATCACAGCATTCTGCCAATTAATATGCTTCCGTTCCTGGATTTCTTTCCGATCTTTGGTGCTGCTGTGTCATTTTGGAATTTAGTGAAGACTCTGACAGTTTATGGTAAATTAAATTAGCTGAGATAAACCCTGAGCTGTCTGATAACCCAAGTAAAAGAATGACCGAACACCTGCTTTGACCTCTTATTAGGAAAAATGCTGAACCCAAGACGTCATACTCAGAAAGACTGACAATAAATAATACGAAAGGCTGAGATATCGAGTGACAACCGAGCAAATGTCAGACTGACCTTGACATTCAGCAGCTAAGGAGGGATTTTCTCTACAAACATAGCTAACAGAGAATGAAAACTGGAAGGACTGGAAGGAAAGGTTTGTGTTGAGGTTTCTGTTTTAAACATTCCAGTGTGTAGGTACTTTATTTATTTGTTACTTGAAAGCAGGCTTTGTGAATCCATCAGTGTGTATCGTCTGGTTGTTGGTTTGTGGAAATACACAGAAGGCCATTAGAAACCACAGTCAATTTCCAAGCATGCAAAAGCATACTTGGCCAGTTAAGCTGATTTTGACTCAGTTTAAACAGATTTCTCTGTCCTCTGTTGGAACTTGTGTCGAAGTCATCTGTTGGCTGGTTACAGAGTTGCACGGTCTAAAAACTTTCGTGTTTTATTCTCAGTTTTAATTGGAGCATTTCTGCTCTGACGGTTTGTTAGTTACTGTGGTTTATTCCAATAATCAAATAAGTGATGATCCGACAGGAAACATTTACTTCACATGGAGCTCTGGCTGTTTCGTTCAGTTCATCATAGGAGCCTTAGGTTCTGTGAAATTCCAAGGTATAAGTTTGGTAAAAATAATAAAATGGCCTCTGTTTCTTTTTACATACTCCATTATTTCTTGCCACTTGATGTCACTTTAGTTTAATTCTTGTTGTAAAACTTTTTGCATTTTAAAATACACTGCCTGGCCAAAAAAAAGGTCACACATTCTACTATTTGGTTGGACCGCCTTTAGCTTCTATTACAGCACTGTGGCAATGTTTCAGTAAGCTTCTGCAATGTCACAAGATTCATTTCCATCCAGTGTTGCATTCATTTTTCACCAAGATCTTGTATTGATGGTGGAGAGTCTGACCACTGTGCAACGCCTTCTCCAGCACATCCCAAACATTCTCAGTGGGGTTAAGGTCTGGACTCTGTGGTGGCCAATCCACGTGTGAAAATGATGTCTCATGCTCCCTGAACCACTCTCTCACAATCTGAGCCCCATGAATCCTGGCATTGCCATCCTGGAATATGCCCGTGCCATCAGGGAAGAAAACATCCATTGATGGAATAACCTGGTCATTCAGTATATTCAGGTAGTCAGCTGACCTCATTCTTTGGACACATAATGTTGCTGAACCTAGACGTGAGCAACTGCAGCAACCCCAGATCATAGCACTGCCCCCACAGGCTTGTACAGTAGATACTAGGCATGATGGGTGCATCACTTCATCTGCCTCTCTTCTTACCC